>JALPQI010006794.1:0-62052 GCA_025490895.1 Thaumatotibia leucotreta
TATCTCAGGACACATTGATCCCAGAGGAAACATGCATATGTCTTTTTTGTAGAGAATTTTATGTAGATTACTTAAGTACTACAACGTTTTTTGCTATAAGCCACGGTTTACGAGTTATTTACGAAAAATTAAAAATAAGGACCTTTACACCCCTCTCCCCCCGTTAGCTCCACCCCTAACCACCAGTACTTTTAGTATGTGGTTTAGAACACCATTCCCTACAACTATACCAAAATTCGCTTATACACGAGTTTTTTCCTCTGAGTTTCCTTCGTTTGGTGTACTATTAGTCGACTCTTACGACACCCGCAGAAGGAGTTGGGGTGGTGACAAATGTATTCTTTCTGCCGTCACCACAAGGCCACTGACTATACGTGAGATTCACCATTAATATTTTTATGTTTTCGCACATAATTATACACCGTGTTTTTGAAGCTTATTCAGGTCAAAAATAATCAATTTCTCTAAGAAAGTAGTATCTTAACTCTTACTGTTATTGAGTTATTAAAAATATAAGTTTAATGACTGAACAAGTGTATTGCCACCTGTATTACATCCTAATGCTACTTATTTTGACATGTGCCGTCAATCACCTGAAATTAACTTTTGTGTTATTCTTAAGGTACTCTCACACTTGCCATTCCATTTATTATGTATAAAAACGAAAAAAAAATTTTTTTTCGAGTTCGACTAAAAGCTATATACCAGGTAGCTCCAACTAACGTACCAAGCAGCCTGTTAAATTTAACGGAATTAAAAAAAAAAACACGGTGTATATCTAAACAATAAATCGTTGCGGATTACGTTAGGAGCTCTACGAGTATTTCCAGCTTTTTTTCAACCTAGCAATTATTACATTGATGATGATAAAATTTAATTCAAATTCCAGTCAAATATTTACCTACTATTTACTAGATCATCATCATCATATCAGCCGAAAGACGTCCACTGCTGAACATAGGCCCCAAAGATTGCCACAATGACCGGTCCTATGCCACCCGCATCCAGTGGACTCCTGCGACCTTCACCAGGTCATCAGTCCACCTTGTGAGGGGCCTACCCACGCTGCGCCTTCCGGTAAGTGGCCACTCGAGAATTTACTGGATACATAGGTGCAATTATTGGTTAGTTTTCCTGAATATATCATTCACAAAAAACTAAAACCTAACCTGTCGATAGATTTTAGGTAAAATTCGTAGAAACAAAGTTTTAGAGTGTTTCAAAAACGTTCTGCGTATAACGTGTCCTAAAAAGGGTTTTTTGTCCATGACTTGCTATTTTTATATCCAAAGAATATAAAGTTACATGTTTTTTGGATTGCATGAAAAAAAAACGGGTAAACTACAATACAGTTTTACATTAAAATGTATTCCATCTATCCTCGATTAAAAATTTTAAATATCTGTTTGAAATCAGAATGGTTGCAGTATTTTCTATGAAATAACTTGACCCGTACCTATTACTTCACCGCGTATGTAATATTGAAATCTTTTATTATAATTTCCATGCGAAACGTTGCACATAATGCTTATAGAAATTGCTTGAATAAATAAACGTAACTTATAGTTATAAATAGAATGCCGAAATATATAAGGTCCTAATTTATTAGATGCAGATATTTTTACAGCTGATAGTACTCGGTCTCTAGAGTATATTAAACCGTGAAACATTATAGCTTTAACGATGTTTTTTTGGAGAAAATGGAAAAAACAAATTGGCTACGTAAAGACACCCTGTTTATGTGATTATTAAATGAAAACTCTTTGAACAGATTCTCGTACCTTTTTTACGCACAACTTAACTGGAACTGGCCACTTCACGTCGATAAATTAAATACTTGATTGTCAATTTTCCATTAGATTGTGTCGTTTGATGACATAACAGACTGAGTGTTATTGTGACATGTGATAATGCACATGATGATTTTTTTTAGACGAAATTATATTTATTTTTTTTGTTAGGAAAATGAAATCAAAAAAGTTACATGAAAAGTTTTCTTAATTTATATTTAAAGTTAATTATTTTAATGTAAAGTATCATGTGTTAAAATATCTGCAACTAATAAATTAGGACCTTATATTTTAAACTCCGCTTTTACGACTTACGTGGAATTGAAGTTATCATTCAGGCCATCAAGAAATTTATTCATCAAACATTAGGAAATGTATTAAAATCTTGATCCAGTGCCAATCCAGAGTAATGGTTATCTCATTTGACCCTTAAACAACTTTATTGTAACTTAACCAAACGGTCGATATGTCAACTATGAATGCTATCTTTTGTATGGCGCTTGGAATATAAAGTTCATCGGTTTCGTAATATTTTAAACTTATCTTTTAGTTATGTTGAAGGTATTTAGGTTATTTTGTCATTGAACTAAATCTCGGTTGTACAAAACTTTCGTCGGATTGATAATCTCCTTTTTTGAAGTCAGTTAAAAATGTATGGACAAAACCAGTTAATCAGTCAATCGCTCGTTGGGTGATTTTGATCGAAAGTAAAGGTGCTCCCACAATTCCCACATAGGCGTTATAAAATGTTAAATATTTTAACATCATCTTTGACTTTCTAGTATTCTTAAAACATTGTCATTTAGTAATCAACTTCAAGAAAAGGAGAACGTTCTCAATTCGACTGAGTTTTTTTTTGTGTATAACCCCGAGATGGTTCCGTTGGCACCAAGTTGCGGGCTGATGATGGGATCTTGGAGAAATCGAGGGATCTCTTCAAATGTTATAGGTACATGTATGGCACTTTTGGTAATTTTCATTCATTTACAAGAATTTGTATTGAGAAAAGATTTAATGATAGGAAACCAATAATGGAAACCACAGATGATAGGATCTTGGAGAAATCGGTTGTAGTTGGTTGTTTCAAAATTTTTAATTTGGTGACTTTGTTTTATAACGTCCAATATGGCAGCAGGGTGGAGCGACCTGGTGAAAGGTGTGTGTGTTCAATGATCTTTGTAGCAGTCTTTAGAGGAGGCTTATGTCCAATACTGGATGTCATATCGCTGATGGTGATGTTTGATTAATAATGATTTATGTATATAAGTTATAATTTAAGCAATAAATACATATTAAGTGGCCGTGTGGTGACGGCATTAAGAATACATTTATCACCACCCCAACTCCTCCTGCGGGTGTCGTAAGAGTCGACTAAGGGATCGAAGTGTCACTGACCATCATTTGATAAAAGATTGATGATGGGCAGCAGCGTCATCATACATGAACACATTACTGCGATCGCCAATCCGCTTGCCCAGCGTGGTGATTATAGGCATTTACCTCCTAATGCGTCTATACGCATAGTTAATAGGGGAGGCCTACGTCCAGCAGTAGACTATCATAGGTTGATGATGATGATGACATATTAAGTACTTCTATACTATTTTAACTATCCTCTAGCCGCCCAGAGGCCTATTAAAAAGTCTCCTTAAACAAAAGAAATCGTGTTCTAATTCCGACACTAATAATTGAAATTTCACTGACTTTGATTATCTGGGTGTCAGGAGGCTATGAATAATTTTACAGCCGCAAATTAGATGAATCTAACTTCGAAACGAAGTATACAACGTGTTACACAAGCCACTGAAAACCTTGAACGGGGTGATTTGGTAGGTTATACCTACTGAACAACTTTTACTATGGAGCTAACCCAGAAATCTCAAAAAAAATTCTGGCTCTATCATACAAAATGTCGTGATCAATCGGTCAAAAGCACAGATGTCATATATACCATAGATCAAGAAAACGTATCTACTTAGCGTGTCAAATGAACTCAGTGAAATCCACTGAGTTGTCCGTCTCGCAGCTTGCAGCTTCCGGGCGTCAAATTTTGTAAGTTGAAGTGAACAAAAACATTCATAACAAAAACTTAAGTAATATTAATTGCAACAACATAAAAAAATATGAATACTCAAGCGCCTGACACATATTTAAAATCATAGGCAAGTAACAACTTCAGTACAAAATCTGACACGCTCGGCCGCCATACAAATGAATGAACTTGTTTCTTCTATCCAAATCTAATTCTGTGGTGAAAAGGTATGAAAAATATTTTTCTTTTAGATTTCGTGATTGGCCCCATAAAATTTGTTCAGTATAACATACTAAATCACCACGTTCAATGTTTTCAGTGGCTCGTGTAACACCCTGTATAGGTATTCTCAGATCAAAAGCAAATACTCAACGGTTGCTAATGCTACAGTCACGTCTAATAATATGTATACATTTCGGAACGTATGTCAAAGGCTTAAGGATCAAAATCGTATATATATTATTAGAGCCGACCGTACAATTACCTAAGTAAATTGTCTAATTCACTGAACACTAGGCAACCTAGATATCTCTGAACGTTGCATCAACGCCTGGATATATAGACACTAAGGCACTGGTCTCACCGCGAGCTACTAAGCTATGAACTCTGGTCTATAAACACGAACAAAAGATACGCACTCCCGTGTAAATAAAAGAGACATGGCGATACTAGCCCAGCTATCAGCTATCACAGCCGGGTGCGCCAAGGTATTTATAAAACTTAGATTATTGGAACTCCGAAAATGTTTCTTATACAATTTAACATCATAATGATCGGTATTTAGAAGAAGTAATCTTTGTTCATAATTATCACCACTTAGAATTATTTATGTTCATAATGTCGTTTTTCATATACATTTTTAGTACTAACTTTTATGTTTATATAATTTTTCACTAGGTATACTTATTTTATGCTATATAATCTAATGTTATATTTATTTTTATCTGTACTGGTTTTATGTATTAATTATTTTTGTTTAATTAAATATACTACCGTGTGGTGACGGCAATAAGAATACATTTGTCACCACCCCAACTCCTCCTGCGGGTGTCGTGAGAGTCGACTAAGGGATTGAAGTGTCACTGACCATTATTTGATAAAAGATTGATGATGGGCAGCAGCGTCATCATAGTGGACACATTACTGCGATCGCCAATTCGCTTGCCCAGCGTGGCGATTATGGGTATTTACCTCCTAATGCGTCTATACGCATAATTAATAGGAGAGGCCTACGTCCGGCAGTGGACTATAATGGGCTGATAATGATGAATGAATTAAATATAAATCGTACTATTACTGTAAACACTAGCTGCCTGAACAAATCAGGTTGTGGCAGAGTACTGTACTAAACGGGTTCCCTCTATCTGGCATAACTTTTTTTGTCCGAAACGCTTACTTAGGTCATAACAGACTTGGCATAATCTATTTTGGCATAATCTTAATGAGGCAGAAACATCACTTGGCTTTGATAACAATATTTCGAACATTATTTTGTCCGAAACTATCTTGGCATATCATTATTTACGCCGAGTGTTATAAGACAGAAATTAGATTTGCATATTTTTTTTGGGCATATTTGTTGTGAGGGTGAAAATTTCTGTAGTGAGCGAGCGAAGCGAGCGAACAAAACCTTCCGGGGCGGATCCGACTCGGATAGGTTAGGTTAGAAGAAAGAAGACTCCCGCTCGAAGACTCCCGCCTTAGTCTTCGAGGTTATTTTTTTTTAGCAACCTAGAAAGTACTCAGCTCAGTAACACAGTAAGTAACGTGCAGAATATTAGGTACTACTACCTCGATTATATTGAGAGGTTGTAATTATTCCTTCTCTGTCATGCTAAAACAAACTAAGCCGATACTTTTTATGCACATCCAGATTATGCCTCATCATAAATAGGAGCATCGAAATTATGCTCAAATAATATTCGAACAACTCCAATTCTGCCACAATGAAATATGCTAAAGTTGAGTATGCTACAACCGTTTCTGCACAAAGCCCATTATGACTAAGTACATAGTTTATGTCATATAGAATTATTCATAAAATAATTATGCCAACAGGGTGAACCTAATGGGAAAATGTTTATAAATAAACAATTTATTTCAAATAACAAGGCGATCGAATCGCTTCGCAAATCTCGTCGCTTTGAATCGCCTACGCAGGACCATAGCCTTAGTAGCTCGCGGTGAGACCAGTGCCTAAGGATATAATACATCTAGATACTCTCGTTACATTGTGCTGGTGTAACTAGTTACATTGGGCATTATGTTCAGTAATTTGATTACGGAAAGCCAAGTTTAACCATTATATCAATTACATGCATATCGTTAACCTCATACGAAATTGTGGGAATTGTTGCTTATATTTGACGATAAATATCGTATTATTTTAGGGATTTGAGTTTGAAACATATTATTTTATTGTCTGCTTTCTAAAGTTACATAATTATAAAGGTTGGCAGAATGAGATTGCGGCACCTCATACAGAGAAAAAACGCTTTAATATTGTATGACAATGACAACGTAATATTTTATTCATGAAATAAATCTATATCAACGGATTGCTATCGCGTCCATTAATTACCCACATAATTTAACGAACACTTATTCTGTAAAGTGTTCGAAACGTCGGGATGTAGTTGAATTAATTAATGACAATGTATTAAGAAGTTCGACTGAACTATTATGCACGCGATACACAACTTAGTTTAACGAAAAAAGTAACATTGTCATATCAAGACGTTTAAGTACGGTTATTTATTATTGGATCCAATGCGTCGCGACTTTAATATTAGGATATTATGAAAAAAAAAACTTAATTTCTAAAAATAAATAAGTTTAATTAGAGTCGGGGTTCGATAATAATCGTCAGTAAATATACACCCATTTATATTCATAAATACACTCATTAATCGATACTCTACAATTGCGTAGGTAAACGATAGTATTTCAGGAAATGCAATATAATATAAGTTTTTAAGCCAACATGGTCATTTATATTATAATGCCAGCTTTCCACTGAGAGCGGCACGAACTCATTAATGGCTCCTTTTCACGTTCATCGTTCGCTACGATTCACTATTCAGTTGACGGCTGCGAATCACAGCAGCAGTGAAAGTTAAACTGACCCATTAATGACTCCGCTCCGCTCACAGTGGAAAGCGGACATTAGTATGGCTTAAAACGGGATATTTACCATTTCACTGAATAACTGTTACTCCGAGAAAATGGTATTGGCGGCAGTGCCGAAATTTTGGGAACTCAATAATTGCAATTTACATGGTAAAGTCCATTTCAAATACGAAGACCCGATTCTACTTGACAAAGTCATTAGGCGTCAACAATAGGATCAGTGATAACAAAGATACCTGGTCAGACCCTTTTGTGGCGTGATATTTTTTGCATACATCGGTGGACGACACGTGCTAATTTGTAGTGGACCAAATTAAATGACAAAGTTTTGTGTGGCATCGGGCCTTCGTATTTGAAATGGACTATAATAGTCTCGTTTTAAGCCATACTAAGAACGCAATATAATTTTTCAGCTTGCAACATAATCACAGACTACCTAACCCTTTTTCAGACCGTTAACTAACCCTTCCCGTGCTCAATATTCAATCAGCATTCAATTTGACTTAATACCTGAGTCTATCCGCTTAGCAAGGTATCCGTGGGTAGTCATTAAGTGCGGATTCCTTCGTAGGGTGCCCACACTTCCTGCTAGGATATTGTGTTGTGGAAGCGGTAGAATAATTAATGGTTCAGTGGCTGTTTTAGTGTTAGGAGCTAGGTACCTATTAAACTTTCAGGGTATTATAAAATCTAATAAACATTCACAAATAATGCTGCCCCCGTTAGCATAAACACAGTAACTAGTTTTAAAATGTTAATTAATACCAGAACATAATTTGCAGTTGAATAAAGTAAACAATTGATTGACACTTCAAAACTAGGTACTCCGTTTATGCTTACGGGGGCAGAATGTGTACGGATCAGAGTTGGGCAAAAAGTAATATAATATTCCTTCCGATTACTTTTGTGTGTGTACTTTGTAATATTTATTACATTACACACGTAGTTTAATTTAGTTGGATTATATCCAACAACAAAACTAGGGTTAAAAATAAAACTAGGGTGTGTAAAGGTATTTAGGGTAGTCAATACCGTACAATTTTGAGTTTGTTTATACTTAACTAAAATTAATTTACAGACACAGAGTACATAAATATATCGATGGCAAAAAGCGAGAATGTGGTAACCGCCACCTGGTCGAAAAAAATTTTTTTGCATATTCGGAATCAGCGAATTTTTCTGCGTCGACTGGTCTGGGTCCCATGGCTCTACGACGCTTTGAAAAAACTGGACTACGTTGCAAAACGAATGTATTTTTTTGACGATGCCCACATCTAATTGCTGTAAACACCCAAATAGTGCAATTTTCTAAACGAGTACACTTATGCCAATTTTGTGTTTTCATAAATCAAAACGTGTGGTGGTAACAGCGTTGCCGAAATTTTGTTCTGTGGCGGTTACAGCATTAATGCATGTAGTGAAAAAAATACGAACCAAGTTTACTGCAATTATCCTAAAATAAATTGTCAATGATTGACGCTTACTACATTTCATTCGAAAATAAATTAGCACCAAGCCACAGTAACGACATTTGAAACACAACGTGATAAGGGTACCGCTTGAAGATACAGCAATAAAAATGTGCGCTCGCGGCGATGTGCCTCGTAAATACGACCTGTGATGTAGACTACTGGCGATCACCGGAGCCAGTGGGTGTACGTAGTCTGTGTACTCTGTGTGTCCGCGAAGTGAAAATGAATTCCATTAGAATGCAATTTTTAGGTTCCTATTCTAATTTCAAGTGATATTCTGCCTAAGAAAAATGACACCTAAATTTTATTTAAATAAATAATAACAATTTTATTTTGTACGGTACCATAGTAATGATAACGTTTAGTTATTTAAGTTAAATATTAATGGTTCTGTGAGATTACTTCAAAGATTTTTTTTTTATAATTGTTGTGATAGTTGTGTTCAAACAATTGTTTAAGAATTATGTTGAAAATTAAATAATAAGAAATACTTGCTTGCTAAGCAACAAAGAGCGTGTACTGGTTAAGATTGATATTAAAAATGCCTTCAGCTCCGTCGGTCGCGATGCTTTGTTAAGAGAGAAGCAAAAAAACTTACCTGGATTATATTCCTATCTCTAGCAAGGTTACAGCAGCAGCCCTTCAGATTGAATGTACGCGAAGCACAACATATTGTCTGCAATAGGTTGTCAACAGGGTGATCCACTCGGGTCCGCCTTTTTTAGGGTTCCGTAGCCAAAATGGCAAAAACGGAACCCTTATAGATTCGTCATGTCCGTCTGTCCGTCTGTCCGTCTGTCACAGCCGATTTACTCGGAAACTATAAATGCTACAGTAACGAAATTTGGTAAGGATATGTATTGTATGAACCGCTACAGGATTATGATACTAAATTGTAAAAAAAACCATTGGGGTGGGGGCCCTCCATACATGTAACTGAGGGATAGAAAAAAATTTTTAGTTGTATATAACCGTGTGGGGTATTAATAGAAAGGTCTTTGAAAATGATATGAAGGTTCATAAATTTCATTTTTATTTAAGCAAATCGTATTCGAGATATCAGCTCTCAAAGTCTGAAAATGTGTCCCCCCCCCCTCTATTTTTTAAACTACGCGATGTAAAATTCTAAAAAAAATATATGTTATGCACATTAATAAACTCTATCAACGATTTTTGGTTTGATTAAATTATCGCCTATAGTTTTTGAGGTAGGTTGATTTAACTGTATTTTTTAAATAATAAATTGATAATGGTACGGAACCCTTCGCGCGCGAGTCCGACTCGCCCTTGGCCAGTTTTTTAGCCTTGCTATTCACTCTATTAACTCGACACTTGGCAGTAAACTCAACATGTGGTACCTGGACGACGGTAGCCTTGGGGGCGAGGCAGAGTCTGTTCTGAGTGATTTGACCTCCTTAGCTGCTAAGTTTAGAGAAATAGGTCTTGAGCTGAATATGGGAAAATGTGAGCTGTATGTGAGCTGTCAATGTAAGCAGGTCCCAAATTATTAGCAATTTTGAGAATGTCTGTCCAGGTATCAAGGTAATGAACGCGGATTCTCTTCATCTACTTGAAGCCCCTGTATTTAAGGAATCAATGCCTGATTTTGTTGATGCCCAAATTCAGCATTTCTCCCAGCATTCAGACAGACACATGGCTTTTTTCATTCTCTGGTTCTGTCTCCTCGTGCCAAAGTTGACGTATGCCATGCGCTACAGTCCTTTTTGGAAGTTTCCGCAACTGTGTGAGAAGTTGGACAGTTTGATACACACCACAATGCAAAACATCTTAAATATTAAACTGGATGAGAGGCAGTTAATCCAGGCAACTCTTCCAATACGGTTCGGTGGCTTAGGTCTATGGTGGGTGTCGAGTATTGCTATTCCCGCTTTTTTATCGTCTGTGCACAGTATGCTTACTCTCGTAGGAAGTATCCTCAATCCATCACTACTTGATTTCGAGGTAGCGTATTTGGCGGAGGCGATAGATGTTTTGAGTTTGGCCTGACCGAGCGACGAATTGCCATGAGGGCGGGACGTGCAGAGGGCTTTGGATGAGCCTCTGTGCCGCAGGGCACAGTTGGGTTTGCTTGCTCCACCACCTCCTCAGCTGAAAAAGCCCGTCTGCTTGCAGCGTCGGAAAGGGAGTCGGGATATTGGCTACAAGCTTACCCTTCCAGGAGTTGCGCCACATTGCTAGACAATAATTCCCCAAGGTTGGCTGATGGGCTTCGCTTGGGTGCGGATATAGTTGTCCCCCACCGTTGCTACTGCGGTGGTGAGGTAGATTCCCGGGGTGGCCACGGCCTCTCCTGTTGGAGGAGCGCTCGTCGTATATCTTGACACGCCAGTCTTAATGAAGTGATTCGTCTTGCTTTTGCCAGCGTGGGCGTGCCTGCCGAGCCCCCTGGCTTGGCTCGTGACGATGGCAAGAGACCAGCTGGGATGACGCTCATACCGTGGCAGTTTGAGAGGCCGTTTATTTGGGATGCGACGTGCTTGGACACCCTCGTGCCTTCACATGTATTGTGGCCACCACTTCGGTCAGGGTGGGTGGGGCGGCTTTGGCTGCGGAGGTCTTAAAACATCGGAAGTATACCGATTTAGACTAGACCGACATATTTTGCGGTGGAGACTCTGGGGTCGTGGGGCCTTGGCGCCCACAAACTTTTTAAGGAGTTGGGGAAAAGGCTGTCTGAGGCAACGGGTGACCATAGGGCTGGCTCATTTCTTGGCCAGAGGTTAGGCATTTCCATCCAGCGAGGAAATGTAGCCAGTGTCATGGGCACTTTCCCACAGGGAAGCGACTTGGGGGATGTGGTAGCTTAAGTTAGTTATTATAATTTTAGGTTTAAGAATGATTTGTGTTTTTTTTCCAATACCTGTATGTAAATAGTATTGTTTGTAAATATATTAAAAGTAATACTTACATTCTAAACATATTTTATACTCGTAGTTGGTGGGTTTAATAGGTAGTGAGTTTTATATCGATAAAAGTTATTTAAGAGACAATTTAATTCTAAAACTGAGGATAAAATCTAAAGAGTTCTAAAGTTTTCACGGGAATATTGAACCTCAATACCTATAATAATATTATTTAGTTTTAGTAGATAGCAAATTATAGTCTGATTAGGGTTTACTAAGATTATTTATGTTTGTTTTAGCATGATACAAGGTTGTGATTTTATATAAGAGATTTTATTAGCCTTTTGAAATGTTATAAGCAACACAGGTTTTAAGTTACTTTCATAATGTTTTATACAGAGTAATTGAGACTAGGTAGTGTTTGATAAATTAAGACTGTAATTGTTGCATCTGAGCTTTTAATTTGTAAGAAACCAGCATTTAAAATTCGTAAACATTTTGAAAATGTATGTTAACAAAAGTTGATTGATACTTAAGTCGTTTTGTTTTCACAGTTTCTTTTTGGCGGTGGACACTTACCACATTTCAGTTAGTCCTATAAAGAAAGTAATGACATTTACGTCAAAATTATTGCATCTTCAGAATAAATATGCATCATTACAGCGTTTCTGCTTTATGGACATTTTACTCGTTTCACTATTTTAGTACATTTACTTCTGGCGTTTACAGCGTTTACGCGTACCTAACGAAAAAAAGAGTTCAATTGTCGTAACCGCCACTAAGTCGTAAAACAGTCTTTTTTGTTAAATATTAAATATGACAGTTGAAAGAAAACCATAAGATATGAATTATATCCAAACATCAAGCATTTTTGTTCATAAATGAAAGAGTTATGATTTTTTTTCTTGAAATCGAAAAGTTTTTTGGCTCTGGTGAAAAGTTTGCATTTTTGGGGTTACTACGTTCTCGCTTTTTGCCATCGATATACACAAAACACTTTAATTCAGTAGAATAAGGTGAAGAAATGTGTACATATTAATTAATTAACTCTACTGTACCTAGATAATTATCAATTATCATGCAGGTACCTACATGAATTCCGGCAATAATAAGTAAGTAAACATTGTGTTGTACTTTGTACTTACATAACATTCAAGAAATCTACATAATCAATGAATGAGGGTTTTCTGAAATGACGTTCACCAGGGCGGCAGCACTGAGGCGTCTGGTCCAGAAACTTGTCTAAATTCTCAGAGCGCCTATAGTTTCGTGATTAAATGTTTTGCATGAGTTAATAAAATCATATAAAAAAATAAAAATACCTTCTAGTTAGTTTTTCTTTGGGGCTAGATAATTATGTTTCTTAGCGGGACCTTACGGCTAAGTGGCGCCAACTAGTGGCGTACGTTTTCGAGAAAACCCTCATTACAATTTAAACAAAATAAAAGTAATATAATATGTATAAAGGTATACGTGATATTCTTTGATAGAAGATTGATGATGGGCTACTGCGTCATCATAGTGTATATATTACTGCGATCGCCAATCCGCTTGCCCAGCGTGGCGATTATGGGCATTCTATACGCATAGTTAATAGGAAAAGCCTACATCCAGCAGCGGATTGAGATAGGCTGATAATGTGACGTCCATATATGGATTGTTGATCAAAAACCACACCAAACAATATTTTAAAATTCCTAAATGTTACCTTACATTTTTTTACGAGACTTATCCCAAAATGACGTAAACTCATGCTACCCCCAGTCAAGACTACCTCAACCAGAGCCCTTTGAGTCCGCCGCGCGAATGCACAGAATACCCGACTCCTTAAAATGCTTTGGTCCGAAACTGCAGAATACCACCTGTAAGTAATAAAGTGCCTAAGTTCCCTGCTATCTCTACAACGCGAGGCACTTCGTCTTTTTATCTTTTTACTATGCTTAAACCGAAATTTTCTTCCGAAATGTAGTTTGGCTTCATTAATGGACGAGTATTTTGACTGTGGATATTTATCGTCATAAGTCTGTCAGTTCTTTTCGGTCATTCTCAAATGTCTAGATCTGGATGTAATAACCGTAGCCATTATTTTTCCAATGGAATTTCAGGTCTTTATTCCTCTTAATATGCCACTTTTTTCATTGTCAAAAATGACACGGTAATTTGAATTAAGATTTGAATGATATGTTTTAATAATGACCGTTTTACCTATGATGTACATAGGTACATCATAGGAACATACGTATAGACATTTTGGAACATACGTATAGACGTATGTTCCAAAATGTGTACATATTATTAGACGTGTGTGTGTAGTAATGAAAATACTGGGAATTAATTTAAGAGTGATAGTATTTTGAACAGTTTTCGGGGCTTACAGTCATAAAATGATAAGTTGATAAAAATGGATTGTGGTTACGAATTACACTGGGCAAAGCCTATCCTAGTCATTCCTGAATGCACCTTAAGACGATAGTCCAAATGTTTTGACGGCCAATATTTGGATAGGCAAATCTAGGAATGCAGGGTTACATAGTTTGGTTACATCTGCCCATTTTGCGGCAAGGACCGCTGTTAAAATGGCGAAATTTAAAACCACCGAACGTCGTTTAAAAATCGAATTCCCGCGACCAATCAAATCCCACTCCACCGTCGCATCAACGGAGATTACTCTCATAAGCGGTAAATTACAAGTTTAATGACGTCATTTTTCGTCACCGCTTGCTTTATCGTCCTAATATAATATAACCCTGCTAATATCCGTGGAACATCCTCAAATTAAACTAAAGTTCATTGAACAGAGAAACGTTCAAACGTTTTTTTACGTTTTTAAAGTTCCGTAGTCAAATTGGCAAAAACGGAACTCTTATAGTTTCGCCATGTCCGTCTGTCCGTCTGTCCGCAGCATAGCTCAGTGGCCGTTAATACCAGAAATCTGTATTTTGGTACAGGTATACATATTAATCATGCCAAACAAAGTGGTACAATCTCAATAGCTACATACCTACTTTAGCACACAGTGTGTTGCCACCGTGTGGGCTTTATTAGAACTAGATAGATTATTTTTGGTATTACATATTATTGCCGCTATTTGGGGAGACCCTCACTGTGATAACATACTGTAATGTTCTAACATAATGCATGCCTTCTTCCTACTAACAATAGGTAGTAAAACACGATATTGTAAAATTAGTTAAGTGAGAATTGAGCGTAGCGCCATTAAACTGGTTACTCCAGTTTGGCGCACTGAATGTTTATGTAAAATTTTGTAATTGTGTTTTCATGAATAAATAAATAATAATAATAAAGACTAGAAAACATTTTTTTTCGGGTACCTCCCCAATTGGTGAAGTGGGGATGATTTCGACCCAGACGTTTTTGAACTTTAAATAAGTACGGAACCCTACACTGAGCATGGCCCGACATGCTCTTGGCCGGTTTTTTTCTTTGTTTTGTTTCTGGCGCTGCAGGCAGTGTGTTGGTTCCGTAGTTAACAAAGGAACACTAATAGTTTAGCCATGTCTGTCTGTCTGTCCACAGCTAACATCACAAAGCTCCATGGCCGTTAGTACTAGGAATTTGCAACTTGGTACAGTATACTATATTAATCACGCCAACAAAGGCCAAAAAAAAACGTGTCCATCAGCCTGTCTGCCTGTGCCACGTTTCTAAATATGGAAAACCATTGAAGCTATCGATTTGCAACTAAGAATATTTATTAAAAACGTTAACTTAGGTAACAAATAACGTTCGATAACTTCATTAACTTAACGTAACTTCAACAAATGCATTGAAGGATTATTTATATTAACTATGTAAAATGCCCGATAAGCTCAAATTAAATCATAGTTTGTACTTAATACTCAGCGCGTGAGTCAATCGGATTCGCACTTGACCAGGTTTTATTTAGTATACATTTAAATCCTGCTTAATTACTGTTCAAGTTAAATACTATATTTTTTAATGTGAATTCAGGATTAACATAAAATAATTCCATAAACTGTTATTTGTATACAGTTTGCTACCATGACCCGGGCTTTTACCAAAATGGACAATAAACATAGTAGTATATACTGGCAACCGTTTTCAAGTATTAACAGCTGAAAAACATTTAAATTAAGTGTACTATTAATTTGATTTCCTTCGAACGTTCAATGTGAAGCGTGTATAGCTTAGTTGTCAAAGCAAGTGGCTGCTATCTACCACTGTTATAACTATATGTATAGTATATGTCCGAATTAAGCATAGAAGGTAATATACTATAATTACATTGGTATCATTCGAATCACGCACTGTACACGTTTGTCTATCTCTTGTTTCATATGGTTCACTTTTTGCTCAAAGGTTAACTGGAAGAGATCCCTTACAGGGATAAGTTCGCCTTTGTGCCTATTTGAATTGTTGAGTTTTTTTTTTACCTGTTTTTTTTGTGTACAATAAAGAGTTTACATACATACATACATACACTGTCAAACGCTAAATAACGATTCATTTTGAAGTACATTGCTTCTCAGTAAACTTATCTTACAAAGTTAAAAACGTTTAAATATTGAGTTCTTAATTAGCCCATACTCAGGGTTTGATTAAGAATCTGCATCTCATTCTCAAAAGAAGCCTGGATGTTACACACTGTATAAAAGTGTCTCCAAGGCGTCCGAGCTGAGCATTAGATAAATAAAATTCCGTTCATCGCTCCGCTCGGATGTAAAACTTGGTATTACCCTATAACGGGTCATGGCCCCAGTTATACGAAATGAACGTTATCGTTGTGAATTTGTTTTTTTATAATTCCGTTTTATTTCTGATGAGATGTTGGATATATTAAATGAAAAATGCTAAGAGTTGGAAATTTAAAAGATCTAATTTGATTTAGTATTTAACAAGCCATGCATACTGATACCAAACAAAATAATACTCATATCGTATAGCACAAAAATATTTAAAACAGCTTTTCCACGCATTTTTCTGTACATTTAATTTATGTACAATTAACGTAAAGCTGAAAATTGCTACATAGATTATCACAAAACATATATACGAGTACACGTCGTCGAGGAGTCCCATTCTAAACTTAATCGGCAGTTTTATTTTGCAATTGTCATGAATGAAAATTCTTAACATAGATTCTCTCAAAACTCTTAATACCCGTAGCATAAAGTGTGTCAACTCCGAGATTATTTGAATTTCCCGCCAAAAATGTAAGTATACTTTCAGTGGTTACAATATCAACAAGTATACAAAATTTGTTCAATTACAAGTACACTACTGCCAAGATGAATAATTTGCAATGATATAAAACAAAACAAATTTCCTTATAAAGATCTGGAAAAAACTTTACGTACAAGGTTATGTTGGTAAGCTTTCATACTTCCCTCACAAGTTATAGGGACAGAGCTACTAAGGAATGACAAGTGAATATATATATCTCATTCCTTTTTTATGTATATTTATTTTCAAAACTACAATTTATGTACATAGATTAAATCTAAGTAATCTACTTAACCTAACCTATATCTAAGATTGGCCCTTGTGGCATTTGTACCGAGGATGCTGGCCGCATTTCCTCGCTGTATCGCAATACTGATGCGTTGTGCGAGGAAGTCGCCAGCTCTTCGGTCTTTAGTTCTCATTCCTTAGTATACCATACAATGAACGTAAGGGACACCAATGTGTAATCCCGGCCTAACTAATAAGCATTTCGTTAAAAGTATAAAAGATATCCAGCGGTTATTTAAAAAAGCATTTTACCTGTACATTTTACATCCCAATTATGTAATCCTGTGTCAATTTTTAAAGGTCCTTGTAAAGGTACGAGTCGGGTGTAAATCTGTTTTGTTGGACAATGATTTAAAAAGGGTCTTGCATTGTCCCATAAAACGTTTTATTTGAAGAGGCCGATTGTAAAAAATGCTGATTAAAAAAGGTGAGTACCTTTTTGTACTAGAATGTATTTCGAATAAGTCATTTCTAAATCAACATTCTCGAATAAGTCATTTTTAAATGATAATATTGACAGAAAAATATGAATTAGTTAAAATGCTTTACTTAACCAAAACGTAGCGCCCTGGGACTGTTGCTTGGTCGGATGGTAGCCCTCCCGGAAATAGAGCAAGTTGCCGGAATTAGGATTATCGTGTCCTCGCCCTCTCTTCTTCTTCTGATAATCCCACAATGTTCCAACGCAACTTGCTCGATCCTTCCTCCAATTCCACTAACTTTTCGTCGGTCCGCAGTGTACGTGTGTGATACGTTGCGAGGGCCAGGGGTCGTCGGTGGTGGTAGCCGGATCTTTGCCGGAGATTCTTTGCACCCCTGACCCCGCTAGAACCCTGGCCGCTAACATAACCAGGGCACCGGGGGTCGCTGGAACCTCGGGGCCGCCGCATTTTTTGTGTATTCATTTTGGGGGAGTTTTGCCATAATCGCCACGCTTGGCATGCGGGTGCGCCATCGCCAATACTTTTTTATTGGCGATGGCGCACAGTATCTGACACCAGACCACAAACATTACAACATAGTACATAATTATATGTGCGTTTACCTGAACAGTTAGGTACTGTACCTACTATGTCCCCAAATACAATTCATATTATAATCTCGTTACTAAAAATATCGTTTGTATCTTGATAACCTTATTGTTGTAAATGTTTTCAAAGCTAATTTACGTAACACTTTACCACGATAAGGCAAAATAGATAAAATACCTACTTTAAAAGCTTCGCAAGGAACAAAGAGGTTCAGTATTATGTACTCGTGACACAAACAAGTTCTGACAAGCCAGATCCTGTGTGAGGAAAATGTATTCTTTACAACTACTAACAAAACAAATTCAAATTGTGTCATTAGAGCTTTTTAACACACTTTGATGCCGTTACGTTTATTATTTACATAAGAGTCCTTTATTTACAAGAATAACTGAAAAATTATGCTATACTTAGACTTACGTTCACTACGGAAAAAATAATTACACCCGTAGACCACGAGCTCTGTAAAGTGTTCAAAACGTCGTGACTTATTGAATTTATTGATATACGCGGTATAATCTGTTATTATACTTATTTTTGTTAAATGAACATGTCAAGTAAAATAGAAAATAATGTATTTATTTAATAAATTGTGGCAAAAAATATTCAAACTCGGTGCTAGTGCTAGATTACCAGCTAAGGTCCGACCGAGATCTTGGTCTCGGTCTTGGCATTCTCGGCCGAAAATCGAGCCGAGATAATCTCGGCTCTCGGCCAAAAATGGCCGGGACTCTCGGCTGTGGCCGAGATTCGTAATGAGCTGTAATTGGCAAGCTTGACGCCATCTCGCGAACTTACTGCGATTTGATTGGTGTCATATTGACATGAACTGACTTCAATTTCACTTTAACATGAATGGAAGGAATAATTTAGAGTAAGCGACCCCTATCATATTATCGATAAAAATACCTAAAATT
This sequence comes from Thaumatotibia leucotreta, assembly GCA_025490895.1. Lineage (NCBI taxonomy): Eukaryota > Metazoa > Arthropoda > Insecta > Lepidoptera > Tortricidae > Thaumatotibia > Thaumatotibia leucotreta. The sequence continues at coordinate 18,726 of JALPQI010006794.1, forward strand.
CTAATACCGGTTTTTGGGGTAGGTATATATAGGTATAAAAAAAAAAGAAGATATCCAAAAAAATTTGCTGTATTTAATTTGAAGTTGGACTTACTATATGTATTTGCTATTTTTTATGTAATTTATACGTTTTTTATCCTTTCTACCAAGTCTCAGTCTCGGTCTCGGCCGAGAATCAAATTCATTCTTGGTCTCGGTCTCGGAGACTAAAATATGGGTCTCGGTCGGACCTTACCAGCTTCCCCAACAAGTGAAAATATTTTATTACAATGAATATTAAATTATGAAGAATCCATAGTTGGGTCAAAATAAATCCGATTATTTATCTATGTATACTTTGTATAATCACACATACCCATGTAATTAATAGAAGTATTTAGAATACTTTTTGCCCAAATCTGTAAGAAACTAACCCCCAGAATTGTTAATTATGATTTTCCAAAAAATCTAATTCAATTGATTTAGTGACATTTTTACTAAGTGGGCAACAACTAAACAAAAATATTTCTAGCGTATAATGTCTTAAATCCAAAGATGTTCCACCGTTTTTTAAATCGTCGCAATGAATAACTTGATTGGATTCACAAAAATGACGAGTATTTAAAAGTCCGGTAACGTTTTTTTACGTATTTGCGCATATTTGTATATTATCATAGTCTGTTCTTTATTTTTAAGGAAGAGAATTTCAATTGGAATGGAATAGGATTACTTTCCGAATTTTGTTCTTTTGATTGTAATTTGTTCTTTTAAATGTAGGTACCTTGATCTGGGAGCTGTTTAGCGATTTCTGATTTGAAGTGTATTTGACTTTTTAAAATATAGGTAGGTAAAACCGATTACAGGTCTACCGTCTATTACAGCTGTGTGTTGAAAAATGAGTTAATTAAGGAATCATTGGAACATTTTTTTAATTTTCATATACTGAATATAATTTGTGGAGTCGAGTTCAACTAGAGCAAATTCAAGAAACAATTGCCAACTTGTAGGATCTAAATGAGAGTATGTATAAAATGTCTAATCTAATAAAATAAATCTAATTTAATGGCTAATTAATGTATTACAAAAATAATTAGACCGCAACTTTACTTACTATTACAGAAACTAATTACTGATTACTGAAAATTCTAGTTACAATATTATATAAATCAACCTCGAAACCAAGTCTCCAGGAATCGTATGATTGTATACTATATTAATAATATCGTCGGCTGACAAGCAAAATTCACTATAAAAACTGTCACTACTCTTAGCAACCTCTTATGTCAGTATTAAGGGAGAACTGAGATAGGAGCTATATTTCAAGTAGGTATTTGTTACTTAGTGAGTTTTGCTTGTCAACCGACTACTATCTTACTAATTGTAATTTATGTGCGTTATGACATTATTAACTATTTTCACTTTCAAATCGTGATACCGGACTCTTAATATATCTACATATGTTGCAATATGGCTCCGCAGTCTCGCACAGAAAGTAATCTTGCAGAAAGGCTGACATTTTCCGTGCAGTCTAATCCCGATGTTCGTGCATTAAAACTTTATACGGCCATTTCAGAGATACATTTAACGTCTTTATTTTTGGTGAATTACATAAATAAAATACTTAAGAATTTTACGTGTATTTTTAGAATAGATTCTTTATTTGGTTAGAATAAGTAGCTACATCGGTGCCCATAGTTGATAAGCGACATAAGTATCTTATTCTGCTATTTGTATAATGTACATAATATCAGCATGCAAATACGTAACTAAAATATCTTCAGAGAGGAAATCCTTTACGTTATAATATTGCTTTTCACTTAAGAGTTTGTTTACTTGATTTTTGTGTCTGTTACGTTATGTCGTCGGTTAGTATCCAAAGCACAAGGTACTTATTAGGTCTTTTTGTTTTAAAGTAGGTAATGTTTATGCAACTTCAACATATATTTTTACATATGGAATTGCTTTTTTATTTATTTTTAGAAGGGCAAACTAATCTTCTTCTTTATCTGGCCTTATCCCATTTTCATTTGGGATCGGCTCTCTTAATCAATTTTCTCCAGTAATCTGTTCTGGGTCGCCGTTGGGTCTATATTCTTATTCTCTAGGTCTTTCTTAATTAGCACCGCCCACACCTTCTCTGCTTTGCCTTAAGGTTGACTGGTAGAGAATGCCCTTGGCATTAAGTTCGCCTTTTGTACTTTAAGATTTTCTTTTTTGCAATAAAGTTTAAATAAATAAATAAATAAATTACGGACATCGGTAGTAAGTCGGGGTCGCCCAGCCTTTTTCGGTCTAGACTTATACTCCAGCACTTTTCTGGTCATGTGGTCTTAGAAGGGCAAACTAATAATATTACAAATTATAAATATAAGATGTGTTATACCAAAGAAAAAAGACCAAGATCACCAACGTCCGACCACCAAGACCCAATGGCCGCATCAGCCGCGAAAGCTGAGTACGTGGGTTCGATCCCCACCTCGGATGTTGGTGATCATGGTCTATTTTTGGTATGACACATCTATTATTTATAATTTATATAGTATAGAGTAGTGTGACTACTTAAAAAATACGAATCAAAATATTTACTTAACAAAATAATTTGATTTGTGTTTTACAAAAACTTTTAATAACATTATAATTCCCAAAACATACTGTTTTACCTCACGATCTGGTAATTACTAATACCCTTAATAGAACATTACGACATAAGTGCGAAAAACATGATATTCGAAACGAGTGGCGATGTTTCAAAACACGATCAAAGGGAGTGTTTTAAATCGGCACGAGTTACGAATTTCCTTTTTGCACGTGTCTCGTACGACGTTTTTTAGTACAGATGGCAGATCTGTACTAAAAAAATAATTGATAATAACGTCTTCCGGATTTTTTTTACTTTTTTTGTTCCAGCCAAAAGCTGCATAATACAGGTAGCGTAAAATATCTATTGTAACAGTGTCCTTTATAATTACCAACAAAAGGAATGGAAAGTGGCGGCTTTTATTTAAATACAAAAGATCCATATTTGACACGTTGTATGTAGAAAAAAATACAAGTGACCAAACGGTAACGAGGTAAAACGGTGTAGTGCAACTCCACGACAAAAACATTGTGTAAAGTTGCAATCACACCAAAAGAACATTCGCTGTTCTAACCCCCTACTCTACGAAATTCGACGTGATTCTTTGATTTCGTAAGGTGGGGGCTAGAACAGCGAATGCTCTTTTGGTCTGAATGCACCATGTTCAATTGCAGCTCTGCTCTTTCAAGGTGAAATCCCATTTGACCTCGTTCGTCCCATACCCTCTTCTTATCGGGCATTTTTCATACTTAGGCACTGGTCTCACCGCGAGCTAGTAAGCTATGAACTATCGGCTACAAACACGAACAAAAGACAAACACTCCCATGTAAATAAAAGAAACACGGCGGTAAGAGTCCGGTGTATTGTTTTTATGAATTTACTCGTCTTTATAACACTGACACAAATTGACAACTGACACAATCCTGCAAGCATTTTATATAACAGAAAATATTATAAATTCTAACTGAAGAAGTAGAGTACTTTTCTATATTTGTTGTTAGTATTTTAATTACGTACCTCAATCTAGGAGCTGCTTGGGGATTTTTGATTGAAGAGGTAACTTTTGGTAATTTTTTTGTAAATTATAAATATAATTAAGTATCAAGTAGTGTGACTACTGGGGAAAAAATAAAAGCACAAATCAAAATATTTAGTAAATAATATGATTTCTGTTTTCACTTTAAGTTCACTTCTTTGTAATCAAAATGATATTAAAGCGGTAAGTTATATATTACATGTGTTGGAAAATAAATCGTCTAAGGAGTATGAACCCTTTTTTTATTTTCATAGATTGTTTTGAATAAATGGGTATTTAGCTAGAGTAAATTTAAGAAAAATTCGAAAGTTTAGTAGATAAATTAGAGTAGGTTGGTTGTTAAAAGTAAAATTGTGCATGTAAAAACAATATGTTGGTACTTAGCTGGCCTCGTTCGTATGACAAAGTTGTGCCCTCCGGGACTAAATCAGGAGTTTCCGAGTTAAAACAGAAGCTTGTTATGACAATGTTATGCATCGGTTTGCTTTTTGCGGTAAATAAACTTATTTACCACTCTATATTCGTAACTTAACCCATTAAAATGTTGCTTGAATATAAATTATTATGAGATAGTTAAGTTTTATTTGTATCTCTATTGGCAACTATTTAACTTGCGAAACGATTTTTGTTGTTTTTTTTATGTGACAAAGGTAGACAATTGAGCTCTCAACCCACCTGATGGAAAGCAGGAACTGAGGCCCATGGACATAGCGATCAGAAAATCGCCTATGCGCTGCCTACCCTGAGGACTTAGATGGATTGCCGAAATACAGCAGTGCACACACTGCTATTTAGCGGCTGGTTAACGAGTAAGACGGTGGTAGCTATCCCGGCGGACCCTACACGAAGTCCTACCACCAGCAAAAATGATGAATTGTCTTCGCCACAAATTTAATCCGTGGCTCAACCGCGAACTTCTAAATCTGCAAATTTCGAAGATTTGTCTCTGTCTCTCCAATGGAGCGTCGAGCGGTCATAAGATCCTGTAAATTTGTGGATTTAGAAGTTCGCGGTAGTTCAGGCTTACTACGACATTTGGGTAAGGAAAGGTAACAAATTGAAACTATTACAACCTGCACAATTCGCACCTTTAGAATGAAAGGGACCTAATTCAAAATTTTGGATTGTTAATTGTGTACTTAATTAATAACAGCTAAAAGCTTAACATTCCTAATTCGAAAATTTTGGATTAGGTCACTTTCATTGTAAAGGTGCGACGAATTACTTAAATATATATTTCAGATTATTCAAACGAAAGAATAATATTAACTACAAACTAAATCTTAAAAAATAAATTAGTAAACGTAATATTAAAATATTAACTTAAATAAAATTAAACCTAAAAAATCCTTTCAAAGAAGCTACTTACCCAAACCGCCTCGATTGGTTCCCGATGCAAAGGTGCCCATCAAGCTCGCAGCGTTTCCGCGCTGAATCACGATGGACAGTCTCTGCTCCGATTACTAATTATTTATACTACTACTAATAGTAACTACAACATTCAGGACCGTGCGAGTCTTGGCGGTCGTAATCCGAGAAATTGGTTACTGGCTGCTTGCCCATCCATCGGCTAGTGCTGGTACTTTCCTGGATCCATTTCTTAGTCCTGAAACTCAGGACTAAGCTATGTACCTATACCCCTCACTTATGCTTTTGTGGCACATACGTGGACCGACTGGGTCACCACGGGCTAAGTTGTCAAAGAATGCAGGCCGTTTTTCCAGACAAGCGATGTGACGTTTTGCGTGCATTACTATGGTAATGTAATCTTTCGTTCAAATAAATTTATAACGTTTCGCTTATCGCATCTTGGTAAAGACTCCTGTTATACTTATTATACGTAGTTATTGCAGTGAAGAAAAGAATCTTCATAAAAATCCCTTCCACGTTTTACAAAAAACGCAACATCTTTTTTTGAAGCCTACGTTGGCAGAATTTGGGAGTCCAAGAATGACGTATTACGTCCTAAGAGACCGTGCAGGTCCAGTTTATGGGGTCCCGAGGGCCAACCCTTATTTAGGGAGGCGTGTTTTCAATACCGATGCTGGTATTGATTGAGAGCGATATTTAAGCCTTACGTCTAAGTGAAAGTAAGCTGTTTCCAATATTTGGTTTTCTTGCAAAAAAATTGGTAATGTTTTTCTATGTGGCCAGTTGCATCGCACCTCTTTGTTTGTGAGCTGGAGCTTAGACTTGGATTCTTTTGATTTTTTGTGAAACTTGTTCCCTAAAACAATTCAGTTTGAAATCCAAAAATAGATGGATATTTTAGCTTTGTCGTTTCGAAGTATAGTTAGTTACATTATTTAGTCTGGTTTTAAGTTTTAGTTAAGGATCACCCTGTCTCCTCTCACTTCACTCTACCTAATCACTTTGTTGCTCGAATACTTGGTAATCCTTTCCTTTTTGAATGCTCATATCAGTTAAAAGTCATACACTCCAAATACCTACATAGAGCGGCCCAAAACTAAAAAAGAAGTACCTACTCTAAATCTGTGAATACAGAATTACTGACGTTAAAAAATAATATAGTCTTATTTAGTGCAAAAATACCCTATTTACGATATTGAAAGTGCTTTGCCATCATGTCTCATACTTTTGGGACGCCCTGTTTACCACCTGGAAAAAAAGATTAGACATTATAAAGCAACAATTAATACTGTAGTTTCGTCTTTTTCAAATTAATCAAAAGAATACGGGATACCATGATGTTGCCTTTTAATTTTTACACTCTTTTGCCAGACTATAATATCGTCGCCATTAATTCCTATTCATTCAGCATTTGCATTCAGCAAATTATTGATGCAAACATTAAAACATTACATTACGCTGGCCGTTCTCGCCATCGGCCACAATGTAATAGAATATAGTATGGATGGTCTGTACGTGACAGCTGACCGCAGCTCTGGCTCTCAGCTCACGGCTGTAATGAGGACAATTAAAAACTTAACAGAAACAATTTCTCTTGGTTATTGTTGAATAAAAAAAAGTTAACGCTGATGTGGCGCGTTTTGAGAATCGATCGCGGCACGCTTTTTAAGTCATGGTTTATCAATATCAGGGTCGCGTTTTATAAAGTTACTATTATTACAGTTAGCGAAATTGTAAAATGTAAGTTTATAAAACGCGACCCAGGACACCATGTTCCGCTATCTATTTCGATGGAGACACCATTTTAACAGCATTTTTTAGATCTGCGTATGAAAAATTATAATAAAAACTCGTATGAAACAAATTAAGAATAGCTTATGGTGCACTTGGGAGACCAAACATTATACTTTAAAATGTATAATTTACTTTTTGGTTGAAGATAGATGTCATACAATGTTTAATTTGGCGTCTTAACCCATTCAGCGCTAATCACGCAGCGTATGCGTGATTTTGCAACGCCGCTTAGCCACTGATCACGCACATGTTGCGTTATTTTGTTAAGTCGATTATCTCCATCATTTTTAAACTTATGAACTTAATATTGTCCATTTGACATAGTTAAAACATGAGGCTAAAATACCTTATACATATATTTAGTATATTATTCCTGTATTCTACTTTTTATAAACGCTAAAGAAAAAATAGAGAATTCAGGTTTTCGTAAATATTTTTTCATTATCTAACAACGGTAATGAGATGTAAATAAATATTAAAATTCCATATTACCATTTCCAGACAAAATATGACTATTTACGGTACTTTTGAGAATCACGCCAACGTGTTGTGATTCAGTGGGCGAAGCGTGTTGCATTTTGAGCTCTACTAGAATAACGAAACTCAAAAAAATATACATATTTAATATGGACCTTAGCCCGCGCATGTAAAGTTTATTTTGGCGTGATTCAAAATGGTGTTTATATTCTTTGTACGATTATAACGACTTTACAGTGGTAATGGATGGCGGTATGCAGAATTTGTTTCTAACCAGCGAAATTACATGTATGTTATACCGAAATATTTAAGTTCGTAAATAATATAAGGAGTTTGCGTAAGGTATACAAATGTTTGAGTTTTAGTAAACAGACAGATCTAGTGCATTTATTTAGATGTAGGTAAGTACATGTACACGTACAGGTACTATAAAAATACTTCAAATAAAGTTTTTATACTTGGAAAAACGGAAACTTTTGCAGTGTATGTACATTATTTACTAATATACACACGGTTAGGTAGGTAGGTACAGTGAAAAGGACCGGGTTAGAAAAAATGCAATAAATAAAAATACCGATGTAATTGCATTTGTTTGACGATGCAAATATAGATGTATGCTTCAGTCGATAAACACACCCAAATCTCAGTCGATAACACGTCCTTATCTGTATGAAAACAAAATAGATACAATGGATGGCGGTGACTTTGTTGACGGTGTAAATTTAAAGATAGAAATTTGCGGCGACTTCAATGGCGAATAAATGGAATTTACACAAAAGATCCTTATCAGTTTAACCTTCCGATGTAGGCAGTTAAAGTTGACGACTGGTACAAGACAATGGAAACAATGGATGGCGGCTACTTCTAATGAACCTTCTATTAAACCTTTCAACAGATAAATGAAATTCACACGCAAAAGTTTTTATCGGCATAACCTAACGATTTCGATAGTCTACGTTGACATCTGGCATGTATAAAGACAATGGCGTCAATGGATGGCGGCGACTTTGATGACGACGTCCATTCATTTGAAAGTTTCAAAAGTCGGAATACCGATAGCATTAATAGTGACTCGATTCGTGGTTTAGGGCTTAGTACATGTATATAAATTAGTCTTGGCTCGTCCTTTGACTATTGCGCATCTTTGTTTCGTGATCTTGTGTGTCGTGTGTATTCTCTTTTGACCTGGCTGTCGATTTTCTGACCCCGGAGCTTCATTCACCTACTGACCTGGCTGTGAACACTGATAACCCGAACACGCTTTCCACGATTGACTTGGCTGTGAACTCTTTATCACCAACTGCACTTGAAATGAACGACTCAATTTTGAACATGGACACCGATTTGACTGCTCTAGGATTGGAGCTCACTGATGAAGTAAATTTATCAGGATATAATAGTGAGTATCATAATTATGGCCTTAAAACATTAAAAATAGCATTATAATCTTTCACCAAAGTAACTGTTTCTGTAGCCTAATAGTTAATTAGCTGATAACGCCTCAAAGGAAATGAAGTTCTCCATTTGGAATTGTTCAATTCAGAAAAAAGACAAATGAATAATATAAATACATAATTCAATATCGTAAAATGTGTTGCTTCGGGGTTTCTTCTTTTCGCAGTCGAATTATCATGAAAACTGCGTAAATATGGAGTAATCCAACTTAGTTAACTAAATAATTCCGAATCTTCGACAAACAATATACATAATAATATATTAACTGCAAGGTCAGTGCAGTTTTTTGGGACAAAAAAAATATTTTGTTTATTAGATGGTGCGATAATAAAATAATGTTCAACTTTACTTTTAGTGAAAGTTATGTTTTACATTTCATGTAAAATGTGTAAAAGTGAATATATTATGAATACTTAAATGCAATGTTAGCAAATTTATACTTTTTTATTTCATTTTTATTTAAGTACCTATACAGGGTGTTTGTTTAGCGCTGTCGCAGCTTTTAAGGGCTTAAAATACAATCAATTTCATCGATAAATTACCACGCATTTTCTTTTTTGTGCCGACGATAATTAAATGGCGGCAATTTTAAAATTTCAAACAAGCGAATGCGAGTGCACGTGGTATTTCTAGAATTGTACGTTTGTTATCGGTCCTATCTTTGCAAAAAAATCTCGTTAGAGAGCTCATCAGATAAGCAAACAAATAAAGCTAGTCATTTGACTCTACAATTTCACTATTTCAACAACAAGGCCAAAAATTTTTTTTTAATTAAACATAGTAACAAATTCACCTTCATTTTTCAATTAATTTAGTTTTGCATGAAAACTAGGCCATTAAGATAGGATTTTGGTGTTGTTGTTTGCTAGTACAGGATGTTAGCTAAAAAATAACATAATAATTACAGTTATACCTTAAGTACTTTAGGAATTACAAGTGCTCAAACATGCACCAAAAATGTGTTTTTTTTTTTGTAGGATAGGTCGCCTTCCATCCTTCCAGTGCATGTTTGAGCACTTGTAATGCCTAAAGTGAATAAGTTATAACTGTAATTATGGAGTTATTTTTTAACTAACATCCTGTACTAACAAATAACATCACAAAAACCTATCTTAACGACCTAGTTTTCATGTAAAATTAAATGAATTGCAAAATGAAGGTGGATTTGTTAATATTTTTAATTAAAGCAAATTTTTTGGCCTTGTTGTGGAAATAGTAGAGTCAAATGATTAGCTTTATTAGTTTGCTTATCTAATGACTTCTCTAACGAGATTTTTTTACAAGGCTAACCTTGCAAGAAAATCTCGTCCTAAGACCGATAACAAACGTATAATTCCAATACCACGTGCACCCGTATTTGTCTATTTTAAATTTCAAAATTACCGTTTTTAAGTAACGTTGGCACAAAAAAAATATGTTAATTTATCGATGAAATTGATTGTAGTTTAAGCCCTTAAAAGCTCCGACACCGCTAAGCAAACACCCTGTATAAAGTTAACTACATCACAAGTGAAATTGTGTTGACCATTTATACTCTGAGAGGTACTTATGTTGGTTATAATTAGGAACTTTTTGTGAGTAACAACCCCGATATCACAAAAATAAATCATCTGTTAAGTATAAATTGTGCAGATATGATTGAAATTTATAAAAGACATTGTTTCACGATGACAACTTAGAGTGTAAATAGCAAATAAAATTTCACCCCGTCAGATATTTATTTCAACAAATAAATGTCTTACAAAAGTTTATTAAATAAATTAATTGGTTAAAGTAATTTCGGGCATAACGCCATCCAATATGTACAACATCACGGGCGCGCGATACTGTGCGCCGCCGAGCCACTGAGTAACGCCACTTGTGCGTGACTCTGCAATGGCCAGTTTGAATGTATGGTAGCGCGCCGTACTTCGATCGAGAGTTCGAGCGTCGCCCTGAATGGGTTAATTGAATATGTATTATTGTCGATAATAATAATAGTGTGGATTAAATACCAAAGCTTGTAACCTAAGTAGGTAGTACGAGTAAGTGGCGGAATCATTCTAAATTTAGATCACAGGTATTCTAATAGTAGATTATAATGATTCACCGATACTCACAGAAACTAGATTTAATGGGCATGATAAGATTGATTAGGTACAGAAGATCATGTGGCTTGTATTTCTATAGGTGTATTGAACTGGTGGGTTAGCACATGATAGAGCGACAGTATGTCACCGCGTGATAGACTTGCCATTTTTACAAACTACACTCTTAATGAATTGACTCAGATCTGATGAAAACTAGAACTTGGGATACAATATACCTGTTAAGTAGATAACGGTGTGTTTGTTTCAATAATATGAGGTGATATTTGCTTCATTAATTCAGAGTAGGGTGATTCATAGGATATATTTGTTTTTTCAAGGGCTGGAATAATTAATTGGAAGCCTGTTGTAATTTAATTAAAGCTAAATAATTGTAATAACATGACAGCGAAATTACATTTTCAGCTCTTTAGGGTCTCACCAAACCAATCGACGCGTAGTCGGCTTTCGCCGAGTGTTTTACACCACACTATTCGCATTTAGCCGATCGACCGTCTCCGCGGTTGAACACCTGCGTTAAGCAGTCTCATCCTCCTTGCGGCCGTAGAAACGCTCGATCGCCTGCGGTAGCAGTTGTAAAGCGGCGGTCGGCTCTCCCGTGCTCCGTCCTGCCGTCGAGACGTCAGACAGCACGCGTACAGCCGCCGAGTCCGACGAACAGTTAGATAGGACAGCGGGTGATCGGCAATCGTAAATCTCATTTTTGGAGACTAGTTGTTAGAAACTAGTTTGAAATTGAACAGACGTGTATGATTACGACAGTATTACTTCGTGTTGTCAGATCTATTGCAGATTTTAATGTGGGTAATAATTCAAATGAATAAATACAAACGCATCAGTAGCTACTTCGGCCGTCATCGGCTCTTTTCGGCCGTCGTCAGCTATGTTCGGCCGTCGAAGACGCTGAACGGCTTCCGCCAGCTCTGACCGGTGCTTATCGGAGGTACTCGGCCGTGATCGGAGCCGTTCAACTCTTTCCGGCACCGTACGGGGGTATTAGGAGATTTACGAATGCGAACGTGTGCGTTAGGCTGCAAACGGGGTCGTACGAATGCGAACAGCTTTACGGCAAAACGCCGTTTTCCCGTCGAAAGACGTCGTTTCGCGTGGCCGATTTACGATGTCCTCGCTCTTATTGCGTTGACATAAAGCTTTTTCCGTACGCGATTAGCCGAAACGGCGTCGACTAGTTTGGTGAGACCCTTACTTCAGCAATATAATACTTGAAAGTGAACTTTATTGTAAGTCTATTATAACAGAGTACCTATTGAAAAGAAAATTATACAGAATTAATTTATGAGCATTATAAATAAAATAAACGCTTAGTTCATGAATTGTTATTGCTTGTAAGCCTTGTAACATAAAATTTTGTAAAAGTGTATTGAATAAATAAACGCAAATCAACATCATATTTCATTGTTTCAGGCATTTGTAAAGAAAAAGATATCTATTTCTTTACAAATGCCTGAAACAACGAAATATGATGTTGATTTGCGTTTAACATATGCAGGAAAATAAAAAAATACGGCAAAAAAGTGCAAAAAGGATTATTTTAAAGACAAAATTAAATAAGCTCACCATTAAACAGATAATATGTAAAGACAACAAAAATTAGGAAACTTGCCAACAGGGTGCAACCATTAAAAACACGACACAAGGACAATAAACGTTTCACTGCCTTCAAAACACACGTATCTGCTCTGCACAACACATTACTTTTTATTCTGCACATTTCTAGCTTCTGGAGCTGCAATGCCATTCATATCACCAAGCTTTTACACGAACCAATATTGGTGTGACCTCAAACGCTTTAAGAAGTAAATTTTATTGGAGATCTTTCTATACTGGTTACATGGTCACATTTAGAGACTGCTCTGAACAAAACATCCCTTGCAGAACATATTTCGCTAGAGCTCTCGATCTCAGGGGTACACTGAAGCCGTAAAGACATAACTGCCCCCATTTTGTGGATAAGATACGACATTTTATGGAAGATGTGAGCAGTATTTGCACGTGTGCAAAGCTCTTAACAGCTAGTTGGAGTCCAAATGATGATATTTTCAATACGACAGGGTTACTAATGATTCTCGTCGTGTTTTAACAGAATTTTTCGGTTGAAACAGACTATAACTAGTTTTGACCAAGTTTAAATATTAGATGTCATACAAAGAAAAAATACCGAATTTTACCTGCGCTGGAGTGCGTAGATAGTTAACCTGTTGAGTTGGGACTCTTTTTTACGCTAGAGTAAAATAACAATCAAAATCCAACCAAGGACCAAGGACCTCCGGATGAAGGATGCACTTTTGCACATCTTTAGCACATCTACCGCTAGGCTAGGCTACCCATTTTTCTATATTTTTATATTGCAAAAATATCTGTACGTTTCTGTGGAGAATTTGAAAACACAAGCATTAAAATTTAATCGATATTTCCGATTTTAAAGCAATCGATTAGCTAAACCCATACACGGACAACTTTGCACTTTGTGTATGAACCTTTGCAATTTTTCCTGAAGACTTTGAAGAGACAATAATAATATTTGCCTTAAACAACTGAAGTAAGTAAGGGATGATAATTATAACTTTTGATTTATTAGGTACCTATAAAGTATTTTCAAAGACCAATAGTACCGCTCTCGCATTCGTCACAGTTTAATACTCTTCGTTGCAGTTCTTCGTCACACCTGAGTATTGGCGCGTTTTCCACCCAAAATATATTTAGGTAAGTAGGTACATCTATATAACACAACACAACGGTAGTGGCCGAGTGGTTCAGACATTCGATTTAAAATCCACAGAACTTGAGTTCAAATTCGAATGAGCGAATGAGTCTTTTGGCACTTCTGTCCGGAATGCAATATGCTTTCCTTGAAAGAAAACATTGAAAGGGAATCTGCATAAGTTTGCGAAAAATCCAAGTGTACATGAAGCCTCCCACCCACTTTGGATTAGCGTGGCTAAAATACAACCCCTTTTAAGCATTAGAGGACCGTATTCAGTTGTGGGAGATATGAATTCAAATATTAGACAAAGTCCTATCAAAACCATGATAAGCCATGCACATGCGTAGTCAGCGAAGTGCATAAGACGCTAGGAGTTTAAATTGAGTTGTCTGACCAGTACAAAGTGCTCCAGCTGAAGTACTAATTGCATGTGCTTTAGCGTCGGCTGAAGTTTCCGGGAAAACTGTCAAGTTTCATGAGTCATACACAGATATTACGAGTATGTTCACAACCCTCTTATCCACTCATTTGTTTTGATTATTGTCATAGGCTTTATGAGATAGCATGTATTCACAGCTAAGTTGCTATAGCCCGATATTCGTATGCTACCCTTGGTGTCGTTGAGTGAAAATTCGTCGTTTTTATATCGTCATTCTCATATCTGCAAATATTGTTACAAAAAATAACCCGAATGGTGATCCCATCATCATATCCTGTGTAATTTTTTTAATAAATAAAATAAAAATAAAAAATATCAGCCGAAAGACGTCCACTGCTGAACATAGGCTTCCCCCAAAGATTGCCACAATGACCGGTCCTGTGGCACCCGCATCCAGCGGACTCCTGCGACCTTCACCAGGTCATCAGTCCATCTTGTGGGGGGCCTACCCACGCTACGCCTTCCGGTACGTGGCCGCCACTCAAGAACCTTCCCGCCCCAACGGCCATCGGTTCTACGCGCAATGTGCTCCCATCTCATACTGGATGTTATTTCTGTTATCCTCCTAAGGCCCAAGGCGAAATTTGGCTCCTAGTCATTGCAAACCACGGTCCTACCAGTAGTTACTAATTGTTTTATACTCGTCCAGGCCCAAATATTAAGATCACATTTTTTTAATGTTATTCTATTTGTATGCCACCAAAAGCATGGGGGCATATTGTTTAATATCAGTTTATGATGCCTTTTTGGACAAATTGAATTAAATACAAACACTTTTTTTATTTTATTGAATACGTCAGATTACCTTGGCGCGAAATTTTAAAGCAAAATGTCGGCTTTTGTAATAAGTCCTGGTAGGACCTTGGTATGCTCTGATTATACAGCCGTTGAAGAAGCTGGGTCTGAATGACCCAGTCAATTATTACTATAGGAAGGACCTTGGGGTTTTTTTACTTTTTTCTACTGACCAAACGGTATACTTCATTCATCCAAATGCACCTCTCCTGAAACACTATTCGAACTTCCTACCACGGTTACTTATTTGTAAGTTTTATTTTACCCGACTTATATCCATGGATCTTTGTCCCTCGTAAAACCAATTCGGCATAAATATGATGGACCATCTCGACGACACAGTAACCATTACTTTATTTTACTATCACTCATCGTAACAAAGTGCTTCGCTAAGACGTAAATAGGTCGCTTTTGTAAAGATGTAAGCGACGCAAACAAGAGCTTGCAGCGATTTTATATGATAATAATAATATGATATAGGCAACTCCTTTGCTCAAAAACTAACTGGAAGAGATCCCTTACAGGAATAAGTTCGCCTTTGTACCTGTCTAAATTGTTCTAAATGTGTATAGTGTTACCTGTGTTTTGTGTAAAATAAAGAATTTACATACATACATAATATGGAGCAGGTACCTGGCGACTAAAATTTGCTTGATAACTAGATAATATTAATTTTGTCAGACATAAGACAATCTGGATAGATTTGTGCACAAGAAAATGTTTCCTAAAATCATTAGAACCGTTTCTAAAATCCCCGGAATTAATATAACATTTTTTTTACATATCTACCTACACGCGGAATTATTTGATGAAAAGTGTGCAATAATTCGATCAAATAAAACGAGCAAATAGATCATTTTACTCATAAGATTATGATGATGTTTTTCGGGCTTCAATAATCTTTAGATTTGATTAATAATTAATATGAAAATTGATGGTCCCTTTTTGGACTAATTAAAAAAAAGTTATCGTTAAATAATGAAGGCGATTTATCGCTTGGTTCTGATTTAACTAGCAACTATTATTGTTTTTGGAAAAATTCTTACAAGATAAACTGCTAAAAACAGACCTTGAAAAGTATATTCTCGCTATTGGGTCAAAATTATTTTCGTTGTCTTGTTTCATACCACTCTGTCACGCTTTTAGTTGCTGTTTCGACTCAGTATATAAAAAAAATCCAGTGCACTTGTATTTCATTTTCACGGTACATTTTAATCCATACATCAAAAATTGGAAACAAAACATCATTTCATACAAAAACCAGAACTGTGTCAAGTTTTTTAGGGACACAAAATAAGACAACGAAAATAATTTTGACCCAATTAGTTTCGTAATACGCATTTTTAAGATGTATGATTATTTTACTTTGGCTTATCTCTTATTTTTTATAAATTCCTTCAATGCGTTCGCATATCCGCTTCCGGCTCATACCTTATACCATCACGGTATCCATGGAAAACGAAACAAAAAAATGAAAAAATAAACGTAAGCGTAACTTTACCGTTAGCCTTTGACATTCAGCTATTATGGAAAGTTCAGCTTTGAGCCTTTGTCCCGTAATTAGTGTTTACCAGAACTATTTATTTTTGTAGCTTGTTGAATGGACCGACGGGATGTAAGGTAGTAAAATTGTTGTACTTTGATGCTTAGAAACTGAGCATACCGTAAACTGGGGTTACATTGATCAATTTTAAAGTTTAAACTTCAATAACTTCTAAAATTAGGCGTAAAAAAAAAAAACAAAAATAAAATAATAAATTTGAAACGATACTTTAATAATATATGAAGATAGAAAAATAAAACGTTGTGATTAAGTTAAACTGAAATTGGGGTTACTTTGATACCTTAGGTATGTTCTTTTTTGGGTGATTGAATGTAAACCCTCACAGGAGTAATTTCTCCTAAGAAAATAAATAAATCCGTTCGCAGTATCAAAAGTTACAACAATTTACGTCGTTTTGGGGTTATTTTGATCAAATATTTGTGATCAAAGTAACCCCGATATATTATAAAAAAAACTTCAGTATTCAACTTTATTAAAAACAAAAATCAAACATTGAAGAGAGAACAATCTTCTTATAAAATAAACAGTCAAATGGATAGACATACCGTAACCAACTATACGTAAGATTCTGATCAATGTGACCCCATGTAGGTGATCAAAGACACCCCATTGAATAAAAACAATTGTTATAAGTACTTAGTTTGAATTGAAGACCCCAAAAACGTTATATTTGTATACCAAAACACACGTGTGACAAGTTAATTGTGATTAAGAACCGTTTACCTCACTACCCTTATTGTTACTTTAGAAGTTATTTTATACACAAAAAATAGCACAAAGTATACGTAAATATAAACACGTGATACGCTAATCTAATGATCGTACTCATTTAAAGTGTCTAAACAATTAATAAGGATAACTATCGTTCTTGCCAGTCTTAAAAAAAATATATATATACAGATGCGTTTGGTAACGGAAGATATTCGCGATTAAAAATTAAAAGAAGTTTTTATCAATGTAACCCCAAAGTTCAAAGTAACCCCAGTTTACGGTACTTGTGAGCCTTTTTAGTAAAACGTCCCACTTTGTTGCTAACCAGAAGCGCGGAATAAGCTATAAGCATTTATTTACGGAAAATTGCTCGCTAATATAAAATTTTAATTTTGTCGCCATTAGAAATAGAAACAGGATAGAATTCGACAACGATACATTTCTTTAACCGACTTCAAAAAAAAGAGGAGGTTCTCAATTCGGCTGATTTTTTTTCGTTGTTGTATGTATATTATTACTAATAGGTAGGTACCCGATATTTTAGAGCATCGTAAACCGATTTTTTTTTGTGATCGAACGTGTATAACCCCGAGATAGTTCCGTTGGCACCAAGTTGGGGCTTGATGATGGGATCTTGGAGATATCGAGGTATCTCTTCAAATGTTATAGGGACGGTCGGCTCTAATAATATGTATACGATTTTGATCCTTATGTCTTTGATATACGTTCCGCAATGTATACATATTATTAGACGTGACGTGACTATGCAATGTTATGCATGTATGGCGCTTTTGGTAATTTTCATTTATTTACAAGAATTTGCATTCATAAAGTAGGATTTGATGATACCAATGATGAAAACCACAGATGATAGGATCTCGGAGAAATCGGTTGAATTTGGTTGTTAATAATGTGTGATATTCATATGCACCATCTATTACCCAGTTATCTATGTTTTGATTCTAGAACCCTCGATTAGGAAAGGTACGTCACCACACTCATTAATTAAGAGTGATTAGATGCAGGGTTAACTCGAATGCCAGACATTTGTAGGGATAAAAGGGGGTTTAGTATAAGGGGGGATTTCTACTTAAGTTAAAGCAACCCTAATTAGAAAGGTGTCTCAAGATTTTGAGGTATTTGATTGGTGGAGCTGGTTACTATGAGTTTTGGTTTATCATTTGCATCTACCTGTATTATTCAGGCAAATATAATAGTCTACTCACACTAATCTAGACAATACAGGTAAAATTGAGCTGACTACACAATTTTAGAATTATAAGTAAAGCGAGAATCAAATATATTAAAATATTAGTCACGTAACCATAAATTGGTACCTCGGTACACTTCGGGCTATAACCGAGGGTGCTCCGGACGAGGACCCTCTTAACGGGTCGAAACATGTCGAGCAATCATTGAATTAAATTACGTAAGTAGCCCTATATTTTAATATGACTGTACGATGTTATGCATGACAATCATCATCATCAGCCTGTTTCAATCCAATGCTATTATTTTTAATTAACGTTTCCCTTATCTCTCTCTTTATTTTTATCTCGAGTTTATGTACACAGTTATGTACACCGGAATATGTAACCTTAAAATTTAAAATTAAATTAAATTAAATATTAACTGAAAAAATATAAATATAAATATAAAATATAAATAAGATTTAAAATAGACTAGATCTATTATAGGCCCCAGTGGCAAAATGTATTATTAAAATAGATTAGATTAGATTTAGATTAAGATGCATGCAAATCTCAACCCTACAACTACCACAGCTAGCATACATATTATAATTATGATACCTATGGAAGAGCGGTGCCCCTTAGCACAGGTAATTATTTTCTTAAAATGGGGTTACCAGTGTATTGTAAACTAGCACTATAATTTAACTAATAAATTATTTTTCATTTTTTCATTTTTTCATTTTTCAATGCTGAACAAGTGGAAATAGGCACCTCCCATGGTATATCATCACATCTTGATGGTCATCAGCCTTTTCCAGCCCTCTGGCGCACGAGTCTCTTCTAATTACCTATGCGTATGGATGCATAATGTTGCCGTGTGGTGACGGCAGTAAGAATACATTTGTCACCACCCCAACTCCTCCTGCGCGTGTCGTAAAAGTCGACTAAGGGATTGAAGTATTACTGACCATTCTACAAGATTGATGATGGGCAGCAGCGTCATCATAGTGGACACATTACTGCGATCGCCAATCCGCTTGTCCAGCGTGGCGATTATGGGCATTGACCTCCTAATGGGTCTATACGCATAGTTAATAGGAGAGGCCTACGTCCAGCAGAGGACTAACATAGGCTGATGATGATGATGATGGATGCATAAGGAGGTATAAACGCCACGTTGGGCAAACGTATTAGCGATAGCAGTAGTATGTCCACTATGATGATGATGATCAATCTTGAGTAAATAAAATAGTCAGTGACCATTTAATCCCTTAGTCGACTTTTACGACAATCACGAGAAGAGTTGGGGTGGTAAAAGGGTCAAAATTTTTAATTTTTCGTTGTCGTGTTTCATACCACTCTGTCACGCTTTCTGTTTCGACTCAGTATATACAAAAAAATCCGGTGTACTTGTAATTTCTTTTTCACGCTAGATTTTAATCCATACATCAAAAATTGAAAACAGAGCGTCATCTGATACAAAAATCACAACTGCGTCACGTTTTTTAGGGACACAAAATAAAACAACGAAAAAAATTTAGACCCAACAAATGTGTTCTTATGCTGGGTTTACACGGGCTTAGTACTTGTCATTAGTGTAGGTGGTTAGGGACTTATATGTACAGTGACAAGTGGCAAGGAACCGTCTACACATTGGTATTAGTAAATGGTATTAGTTTATAAGATCTACCTAATCACTAATCAGAATGCACTTGTCATTAAATGTTTACACTACTCGACAAGTGACAAGTATTAGTAGATTTTTAGTTGGGGGTAGGTGCTTGTCGCTTAGTAAATAGGATCGGCTTCTAATCACTTGCACTTGCAGTTGTACTAATACTAAGCACTTATACAACATGTTTACACACAGTTCACAAGTGTAAGTGACAAGTACTAAGCATTAGCTACTAAGCCCGTGTAAACCCAGCTTAACTCACTGGCTCACAGTCAACATTTATTATTGAACCCAAATCCGATATTCTTTTATTTTGCACAGTTCGCATAACTATGGTTTTAGTAATAGTAACTACTTATTAGATAGTGACATTAAGTGGAAGTAAAACTATTTTATCTACGTCTGAGATAAGAAAAATAAATTCCATGTAATTCCAACTTATGGCCAGCTTCTTTGCGATCTACCCCTTTCTTTCTATTTTACGAGGTCATAGATTGTTGTTCGAAGGCTTACGGTGACAGGGTCCCATGTCAACGGGGCCAAGGGCGGGTCATATGCTCGGACATAACCCTAACATGCTTAATGGGCAGTGTGGAGCAATGATGTAGTCAACATGAGCTAATATGCCAGGGGTAGGGTTGAGGTAGATGACAATACAGGCAGTTTCTCTACGCTGGTTATAGGTATACTTCCTGAATTTTTGACGATAAGGTGACTGGAACTATCAATGCACTGATGAGAATGCAAAAAAAACAATCGCCATGTGAAGATAAATTGTGAATCCTGTAAAATAGTACATTTCCTACTTATAACCTTCGCCCTAGAAAGCCAGTACTATTGGTGTAGTAAGACAGCTTTGATGCAATAATCACCAAATTAAAAATTTAAAAAACCGACTTCAACCGGTTTCTCCAAGATTCCCGATTTGTTTCCATCATTGGTTTCCTCAAATCCTACTTTCTGAATGCAAATTCTTGTAAATGAATGAAAATTACCAAAAGCGCCATACATGTACCTATAACATTTGAAGAGATCCCTCGATTTCTCCAGGATCCCATCATCAGACCCCAACTTGGTGCCAATGGGACCATCTCGGGGTAATACACGTTCGATCACAAAAATAAATTTTAGAATCGGTTCACTATTCTCGGAGATATCAGGTAACATACATACAACAAAAAAAAAAAAAATCAGTCGAATTGAGAACCACCTCCTTTTTTTGAAGTCGGTTAAAAAAAATATTCTTGTTATGGCACCAAAAATTGATAATAAGTTGCCAAAAGCTTGGCAGATGGCTGCAGTACGCCAATTCAATTCTATATTATTTATTTTTTTAGTTACGAAGTTTTTTCATAATATAATAGATTTTTCTCCAATATGCTCGGAAATGTTCGCATTAATGTAGCAAAAACGAAACGCGAAGTACCTTCTTATGTACCAGCTCAAATTAAAAAAAAAGATTTTCATTATTGTACAGTTTTTGCGGCCGCGAAATTGTACTAAAATCCATTAATGTATTGTTTTTTACTTCTTAAAAACTACTTTTGGACTTTGAAAAAAATGCATACAGCCAAATTCTAAAGCCACGACCAAACGCCTGGTCTGGATAGAGCGAGAGACGGCGATCAAATCTATGGCCGTCTCGTTCTATCATGAGTTACAAACGCCTCGGTGTGTCAGGTCGTGTAGGTACGGTTTAATGAAACCATAGATATCGTTACTATTTTTTATGAACGACCATGCATTAAAAAAAAGTTTAGGCGGGAATCATAAGAGATTTTTTCTTTTCAATTGTTATTCAATTTGCAAGAAGAATTACTTAATCGATTGTAATAAATTTTGTTTTATTTCCTTGCATGTTTGGAGAAAAGTCCTATATGTGCCTCGGACGGAAATAGAATTTCGTGGATTCGTATGTAATTGTCGGCCTCAGCTTCGCTTCGTCCGACAAAAAATACTCATCCACGAAATTCGCTTTCCCGGCCTCTGCAATAATGTACTATTTTAATGATATTGACATATGCTAATTTAATTATATTAGGGTTATATAGTTTCATAATAATAATATACATTATTATATTTGTACGCCACAAGGCACATTATAGCTGTTCTTTAGTATTATAAGTTACCATCATTTTGTACCTATAATGAACATACCTGCACCTGGGATAACTGGGGGCAAGTTATAGAGATTTGATATCGATTAAAAAGATGTCGATATAATTATAATGAAAGATGTACTTATTGAACATTCTCGATTACAGTACAGAGGTTCGATGTCATATCTGATATCGGGCCTCTTCAGATAGTAAAAGTATGCAGATGTCATTTTAATCAAAATGACATCTGCATACTTTTACTATTTAATATTAATATTAATATTTTATATCTAATATATGAATATAATAAATATTAATATATTTTATTAATATTTTAATATTAATTGTATATTTTGAAAACTATTTTAAAATAAACGCGTAACTACCCGTTTAAATTCATTTTTTATTTTAATTGAAGAGTAAGTACCTACCTAATATTTATTTATGCCGAATAACATTTTGATGTTGTCATTCACAGTAACATCGATATATTTTTAGTCGATAAAATATTTTGCTACATCACTTTCGTATAAATGCCCCGAGTCATCCCAGGTATGAATTAATGAACGAATAAATGATTTGATTTGATTTTGATGCCTGCACTGCACACATTAATGTTTCTGTTTAGGCCAGTAGTTTACTGGTAGAGAACGCCCTTAGGCATTAAGTCCGCCATTATGTACTCCATACAGGGTGACATTTGGGTCGTGGAGCAGAAGTGAAGAGGATATTATGGTCTACTGCGACATACTAAGCAACTTTCACTATAGTACCCTGTTCACATTTGCTATACGACCCCAATGTCACCTTCTATTTTACATTTTAGCCGTGTGGTGACGGCAGTAAGAATACATTTGTTACCACGCCAACTCCTCCTGCGGGTGTAGTAAGAGTCGAGTAAGGGATTGAAGTATCACTTACGATTATTTAATAAAAGATTGTTGATGGGCAGCAGCGTCATCATAGCGGACCCATTACTGAGGTCGCCAATCCGCTTGCCCAGAGTGGCGATTACCTATGGGCATTCACCTCCTAATGCGTCTATACGCATAGTTAATAGGAGAGGCCTGAGGCATGATGATGATTTAACATTTCGGAATTAAGCTAAAATAAAAAAATAAGGTACGAGTATTTGTATTGTTCACATAGTTACCATGCAATACGGTTCAAATTCACTGACCCGCTTGTATTTTTTCGTGACTCAAAATCACTAAGACTGTTGAGTGCCAACGAGGTGTTCAAAGTGAGTTCAAACAAACAAAAACTCCCTTTTTGTAGCAAATTCAGGGGTAAAAGGTTTAACATAGCAACTAGAAGTTTCTAGAGCCATTGAGGACTGTCAACCACCTAAGTGGTGAAGATAAAAATGGTTGTCGCTTAGAGCGATGTCGGAAAGAAACGGCAAAGATTAATATGAACAATTTTCTGAGAACACTCTCCGTTATAAGTGCGACTATATTTTTTATGTCCGCGTTTCTCGCTTCTGTTAAATATGCAAATAAATAGTAAAACTGAGACAGTGGAAGTCTGATATGTATTGTCGGGAGGAACAAAACAATTTGTTCCGTTTTTTTCATTTAAAATGGGCGTATTATTATTGTAGATAGGGGCTAAAAAATTTGCAGCATCGACCGGTTGCGATCTAATTGTGGCAGCCCTGTTTTATAGTTCTACTAATACCCGTTGAGTCTAGGAAGTTTCAGATTCTTTGGGCTGTAATCTGTACCTCTGAAATGGGCTTACTCATGGACACAGACTAGCCAAGGGCAGAGACGCGGCCTACGATGGGGCGAGTTCGCACAGAAGGTGCCTGTTCACCCTTTACTTGAAGGTTGACGGGTTATAATGATCTCGAAAATATATACGTCAGCAGGGAATTCCACTCTTTGGCTGTACGCATAAGAAAAGAAGAAGAGAAGCACTTCGTGCGAATAAATGGAATACGAGTAAATGAAAATATCAACTTCATATCAGCCGAAATTGTCCAATGCTGAATATAGGCCTCGACCAAAGATGGCGACACTGGCCGGTCCTGCGCTACCCGCATCCAGCGGACTCCTGTGACCTTCACCAGGTTATCAGTCCACCAACGACATTGGTCTAAGGCGACCAGCAGCGAGCGAATCCATAAGTTGGAACGGGATTCCTATATGGGTACGAGAGGAAGCACCATACGTTTTCCGCTAAGCCGGTCGCCTTAGACCATTGTCGTGGCCGCAGCGTAACTGTCATATATACTAGTTTCATATAGTATCATATTACTGTCATATTCAGTTTTGAATTTATTTTGTAAACCAATTGTCTCTCAATGGATTAAAATAAACAATATTGTACGGATATTATATTATGTATTTATCTTCGTGCTATGCTCCATGTATAAGTATTGTGCTGCCAGGCCCCAATTTCACAACATTGACAAGTGCTACAATTGTAAATTTTCTGTTTCTCCAATCGAGGGCGTCTATAGGCTACAGTTGCCGCTTACCGCAAAAAAGTAGTTATTTACTGCGGATTTATTAAAGTTCCTGCACTACATTTTATGTTGGTTGCAAACAAACATATGGACCGTCCGATAGTAAGCGGTAGCCGAAGCCTACGGAGGCCTGTGACGTCAGTAACAGTGATATTTTACAATTGTCACACTTGTAATTATGGTGAAATAGGCCACAGATATGTATCAATCATATTTATAGTAAATCAATATCTAATTGCCATCAT
Source organism: Thaumatotibia leucotreta (assembly GCA_025490895.1). Taxonomy (NCBI): domain Eukaryota; kingdom Metazoa; phylum Arthropoda; class Insecta; order Lepidoptera; family Tortricidae; genus Thaumatotibia; species Thaumatotibia leucotreta. The sequence continues at coordinate 43,423 of JALPQI010006794.1, forward strand.
GCCAATAACTTTTTGCACCCAATTCACAGTAATTTTTATTTTGTAATTAATTTAATCAGGCGATAATGTAGTAATATTGTCCATCCTTTTATTTTTTGTTTGATAATAGGTAGATAATAGAAAAGAAATTTTCATAATTGTGAACCCTTTCCCGTGAGCCAAACCGACCATCCATAGCGTATAGAGCGCTAGCTGTCAAGTGTCAGTGGGTGGGAGACGCGTTCACAATTTTATGTTTTTGTATAATTTAATGTTTTGTTATAATTTATGGTTGCCAACTTGCCAGTTTAATGTTATGTTACCAACCGTGACCTCACTAATGGCTCCAATGGAAGACCAGTGCTGGGCTGTAATCACTGATTACAGCCCAGCAATATGCTGAATTAGAGTCGTGCTATTTACTATGACCTTTTAGATGCTACACAACGCGCACGTCACGCACTCGCGCACGCGCACTTCCAGTGTGGTTTGGCCGTTACCTATAAATGTAGTTTATGTTAGTTCTGAAAGAGATCGCTATTCAGCAATAATGCATGTTGTCACCTGTGTCTTGATTTAGAGTCGGTATATAGACGTAGTGTTGTTGGTACCTGCGACAAAACAAATCAGATTTAAATATTTACCAAACAGGTTACTCACGTAATTTAATAAACGTCAGCTAACTCAGCAAGTCGCTAAGTATTGTTTGTCCCTTTCGATCTTATCAATATGTCGATAAGACCGAAAGGGACAAACAATACTTAGCGGCTAATACTTTTAAATTGGTATAATTATAATAAAGATCTGGCTAGGCTGGTAGACTGGCCGTGTGGTGACGGCAGTAAGAATACATTTATCACCACCCCAACTCCTCTTGCGGGTGTCGTAAGAGTCGACTAAGGGATTGAGGTGTCACTGACCATTGTTTGATAAAATATTGATGATGGGCAGCAGCGTCAGAATTGCGGACACATTACTGCGATCGCCAATCGCTTCCCCAGCGTGGCGATTATAGGCATTTATTTCCTAATACGTTTATACGCATAGTTAATAGGAGAGGCCTACGTCCAGCAGTGGACTATCATAGGCTGATGATGTAAGGCTGGTAGACTGAATAATTCTGAGCAAGATGCACCACATTTCCCAAAATGTTTCTATGAAATGTTCCTTTTTGTAACCAAACATAACAGTTTTGTAACTAATCATCTAAAAATTAAATATCTATACGTTAAATTTAAAAACAAAAATATTTACCAGAAAAAATGAAAAGAAAAAAAAACTTTCGTAAAATAAAAAAAAAATGGGTTTGCCCGTTGCGTTCAGCAATGTGTGCAATAAAGAAAAAAAAACGTGTGTGATAAAAGGAAAAGAGCATTTTCATTTCTAGGGACACCCAATTAGCTTAACTCTCACAAAAAAGTTAACGTAGGTGTCAGCTTTGTAACGACAATTAAGCATGAAATATTTACGTAAATCCACTTTATTCGTGTTTTTATATTGCATATACGCGTATTCTTTCTGGATTATATGATAAAAAAACATTTTTGTTAATATTTAATGCTTAATTGTCGTTACAAAGCTGACATCGAAGTTAACTTTTTTGTGAGAGTTAAGCTAATTGGGTGTCCATAGAAGTGAAAATGCCCAAAAGTCCATACAAACTTCCTGGGATATTTTGGGAAATCTGATGGATATTGCTCAGCATCCACCAGATTTCCCAAAATTACTACCAGCCTACCAATTTTTATCAATATCGAAGAAGTGATCCAAGTGTGTGGCAGTGGGCGGGGAACATTGCGCGCAGAACCAATAGCCGTTGGGGCGGAAAGGTTCTCGAGTGGCGGCCACGACGTAACGGAAGGCGCAGCGTGGACACAAGGTGGATTGATGACCTGGTGAAGGTCGCAGGAGTCCGCTGGATGCGGGTGGCGCAGGATGTTATTGTGGCAATCTTTGGGGAAGGCCTATGTTCAGCAGTGGACGTCTTTCAGCTGATATGATGATGATGATCCAAGTGATAAATTTTTTTGAGAAATGCATAAAGAATCTGATACGGGCCCCGCGCCTGTTTTATCAGGCTCTGCAGACAGGATACACAGCATCTTAATTTCCTGCACTACCCTTCGCCTCAGGCCGACGATTTGATACACCCTGTATATTCATATAACCAAACGATGCTTGTGCCTCCATAGAACTTTGTACCTTATCGTATCGATGTTAGATTCGATATTGTGATAATGAATTGTGCAGATAGGCTGTTACGATCGTAAGTGAGTAATTAATTAACAGGTTTTCATACGTGTTCGCTGTTTTTATTTTTAATTTAATAAGAAAATAATGAAACATTTTCATATTGTTCAGATTTTCATTGGAGAAAATATTGAGTAATATTTTATAGGTTATCGAGATTCTTGGAATAAAACTTTTGTAACGAATTATATCGCGTATGTTATTTAATTACCTACATCCTGACGTTTCGAACACTTTACAGGGTTCGTGGTCTACGGATGGAGTGTTCGAAATGTCGGGATGTAACTAAATTAGTAATGTACGCGATGAAATTCGTTAAAATAGTACTAGTAGGTACTGCATCTGTTGTAACGACATACTTAGTAGTACATAAGGTTACATATATTAAAGGTGTTGGAATACGGTAGATGCCTTTTTTAACAAAAAAAAAGGTTTTTATTGACTACGTGAGATTAACATGGCGCGAAATTTGAAAGCAAAATGTCGCAAATTTTGTAATAAGTCCTACTGGTAAGACCGTGGTAGTATGCTATGACTATACAGCCGTTGAAGAAGCTGGGTGGGTCTGAATGACCAAGTTAATTGTAAGTATAGGCAGGACCTTGGACCTTAGGAGGTTAAATTTATATACATATGTAATAGTGTTCCTACCTACACTGAAAAAAAAATACCAAAGTGACTTAGGTTGGCTATATTAGTATAGTAGCTGTCAAAGCCGTCACGTTTCCGAAAAAGCAGACTTTTTCGTGGAATGTACCAGTTATAATGTTATAGTTAATAAAATTACCAGGTGCTAGTATAATTATGATAAAGTGTTGATAAATAAAAGAACCTAGACAAATTCTGAAATTAAATTTTAAGATTCTGAACATTTTGGAAAATTATTGACTTTGTGGGTAGGCTGTAATTACTATTTAATTTGGAATTATAACTAACGTGAAACATGTTAAAATATTATCGAGCACCCCCGCGCAAAAGCCCTGCGTAGCAGGGCGCAGGCCCTCAGTACGCGTCGGGCTTTGGCTGGGGGTGCTCCGGACGAGGACCCTCTTAATGGGTCGAAACATGTAGAGCAATTATCGACTTAAATACGTGAGTAATGCGGTTCGATAATATTTTAATTACTTATCTTTACATATGTTATGTAAGCACAGCACATATTATTATATTTTGGAATGTGGAAGTAATTAGCCTCGATTTATATTCCTTTGTATTCTACTGAGATTGCTTCAGGCACATTATTAAAGATAATTAATATCGCTACTGTCTAATCAACAGCGATTTAATAGTTTCATGTCTGGAAAATCTGTTTCTATACCAGTTTCTCATTACTAGTGTAATTGATATGGTTTCAAGGCATTAATATAAATCTAGAATCTACGTATAATTGGCAGGTTAGGGCCGTCTGACGCTATCTTTGTCATAATTCGCTAATCTGTCATCGGCCAACGAGTAAAATGTTAATTTTAACATAACATCAACCAATAAGCTTATTTTCTTTAGATACACAAACGCGTGTCTCTTAAGGCGAAGAGTTAAAGACGAGTATCAAAAGAAACGCGAATTCCAATTCGCATAAACACGAACATTTCTGCTCATACATCGCAAAGGAGTTAAGCATTCTCAAACTTTGGTACACATCGTAAGACAGCGCATTAAGGGTGGTTTTTGAATGCGATAAAGCCTTTAAATCGCAGTTGATTATTTGTAAATTAAGCACCAAAGGCGAATTAGCAGTCAGGTAGAAACTCAGGCGCAGTTATCATTCCAATCCCCTTACTTAAGCCGGCAATTGCTTGAATAATACCAGAATAAGTATGATCCCCAGATAAATAAGATAGATCGTCGGGACACGCTGGATGCCGGTCGCATCTAACCGGTACATGTGGAGGTCCAGAGGGGAGGCCTATGTTCAGCAGTGGACGTCTTATGGCTGAGAAGATGATGATGATGATCTAAGAAAAAACCTATTTGAAAATTAATGAACAAAATAATTACAGGTTGGTTATAATCGACTCATTTATTTAGCTGTACTTAGTTTTAAGTAAAGCGGAATTATTTTCTTATGTGATAAATGAAAATATTCCGTAATTTCTGAAGTTGAACTTCAATAAATAGTCATTGTAAGTAGTGAATGAGTTATACAGTATGTATTGAAAACAGAAGAGATACCTAATGTTTAGCTAACTACTCTAAAGTTTATCTTGCAAAACTATTTAAGTGTCGTTATTTTGAAGGTCACTGGAAATCATCGGTGCGTTAACGTTCCAGACTCATCCTACAAGTGGAAGTCTCTTTCTATTCCTAAGAATGAGAAAGAGGGTTCCGCTTGTAATGCTTTGTAAATTGTTACAAGCCAGTTCTAGTAAAATTGGTTCTACAAAGAGAACATACAGATAAAGTATCAGCGCAATATGCAAATAACTAGTACCTACATTGCCGCTAGCCATTCGGCTAGGATCTGAAGTAACTAATACATCTATCTATATGGTAATCTTAGTTATTTCTATGCTCATCTGCATTTGGAAGATGCATTGCTAGTTAATGGAAACTTTAGTTGGTGTAACTTAGAATACGACTTCATCTAGAAATGATTCATGTTATGATATCTATTTCCAAGAGTGGGAATTGCGTTGATAAACTTGTCACAAGGCATCGGAATTCTCATGGAACGATGCGACTAAAGTCAGTACAGTAATGCCCGCTAAAATGAAAGCGGAGTCATTAATGGGTCCGTTTCACTTTCGCTGCTGCCGTGACTCGCAGCCGTCAACTGAATATTAGTCCTTAGCGAGCCATGAACGTGAAACGGAGCCATTAATGAGTCCGCTCCGCTCTCAGTGGAAAGCGGGCGTAAAGGCTATGCCACACCGGATACGTGTGTCATCTAATATGACATCTACATACGCTACAACGCGCATGTACTGCATACGCATCCAGTGCATAAACGAAAGAATACGTTTGTCTTTAATTTTATGGGTAACCTAAACCATTCAAAAGAGTTTGTTGCTATCCTAATTTGAATAAAGAATCATTTGAATTTGACTTTGAATAGTGGACTGAAAGATGACGATGTTAACAGACTTGAATAACAGCCTCAATTTTACCATTATAATTTATTAATTTGAACTTTAACTTCATTAAAGTTTTAATCGAAGGAAAGATAGAAGGAAAAAGAAAAAGAGGAAGACCACGGAGAGCCTTCATGGAGCAATTGAAGGAAACTATAGAAGTTGAAACGTATAGAGAGCTGAAGGAAAAGGCAGAAAATAGAATGGAAATTACTCCACCGACAAGAGCCAAGCTCTTAAATAAATGATGATGATGAACTTTGAAAATAAAATGTAAGTATCGATTTTAAAATGTTTATCACAAAAATAAATATTAAAGTTATTGTGGAAGTTCATATCAAATTATTTATTAACGAAATATTTTGTTTTTTTTTTTAGATTATGATCAAAGGCACCTAGCCTTGTAAGAGTTGTAAGGGATTGCATATACCCGAGAAAATGGATTGGTGGTTGTTAAGACCGCGTGGCCGAGCATCAGCCGCGAAAGCTGAGCACGTGGGTTCGATTCCCACCTCGGACGTTGGTGATCTTGGTCGGTTTTGCTTTGGTACATGACATCCAATTTCATAAAAAAAAACATTATTTTTTTAATCAAAAATAATTAAAAAAATTCTAGTAACAATTTCATACATTTAGATCCTCTGTTTGCTAGCTACCATTTAATTAGTTACCAAAGCAACTAAGTGGGGAAAACGGGGCTAAGCCTAATGGGCACCAATTTCATGCCCCGTTGCCCCCATGCTTTAGCCGCGGAAAAAACAAATAAAACAATTTTATTCGACTGTACTAATTAAATTCACAGTCGCTTAACGACGCCAATTAAGATTTTGGATGGGATTTTTTATTATTTTACGCGTTTGCGTTTGGTGTTTTGGTGTCTAATGGTGACGTTATTTTTCATTCATTTAGAATGAGAGAAAAACACCGTAGAACTATGATGCTCCTTTTTTAACCGACTACAAAAAAGGAGGAGGTTCTCTATTCGCCTGGTTTTTTATAAGTATATATAATTGAAGTGCAGTGCGTTACGAGGTTAATATTGATTTAAACTTTCACGTTTATGACTTATATTTTGAAGACAAACGGGTCTTAATCGCGTAAACTTACTTTTAATTATATCCTGACGTTTCGGGCATGACGTTACACCCGTGGTCGCAGGCAGACTGGCGAGAGAATGTATTAACACCTTCGAGCTGCGCGGGTTTTTAAAACTACCCGCACTTGATCTTATTTATTCACTTCTAGGCTAGGGTTGTCACTAGGCCTACACAGAACACTCACAACATCCAATGGCTTTTTTCGTAGGTATAATAGTTATATTACTCAATTTGGCCGTGTGGTGACGGCATTAAGAATACATTTGTCACCACCCCCAACTCCTCCTGCGGCTGTCGTAAGAGTCGACTAAGGGATCGAAGTGTCACTGATAATCATTTGATAAAAGATTGATGATGGGCAGCAGCGTCATCATAGTGGACACATTACTGCGATCGCCAATCCCCTTGCCCAGCATAGCGATTATGGGCATTTACCTCCTAATGCGTCTATACGCATAGTTAATAGAAGAGACCTAAGTCCAGCAATGGACTATGATGATGATGATGATTACTCAATATCTCCAAGAGTGGTGAACGGATTTTAATTTATTTTTAATCGATTTGGTATAATCCTGAGATGCATCAAATCAGGGTCTGCTCATGGGATTTTAGTGAAATCGGTGGAATCAGTTTTTTGAATTTTTGAATTTGGCGATTATTGAGGTTTATAGAACTGACAAAGTAACCATTAATTGAAACGCAACAGATACATGTCTTTTAAATAATTGTATGGTATTATTATTTAAAGATAAAGTTCCGTTCCGGAACTTTAAAAAATCTTAGAATAATAACTGACTAATATTAGGAAACCGGGTTAACTCACGTAATTAAAATCGATGATTGCTCTACACGTTTTGACCCATTCCGATGGTCCTCATCCGAAGCACCCTCGTTAAGCCCAATTTTTTTTGCTGTTTAGATGTTTCGTAATTTTTTTCTGATTCTAATCTATTTTATAATCCCAAGACAACCGAAGAACAACTAGTTATTATGAAATAATACAAAAAAAAAAACCGATTTAAACCGATTTCTCCAAGATCTCATCGTCACATGACGACTTGGTGACAACGGAACTATCACAAGGATACTACACGTTCGATTAAAAAGGTTATTGAAAATCGGTTCACGTTTTTCGGAGATATTGAGTAACATACATACAGAAAAAATTGCAGCCGAATTGAGAACCTCTTTTTTATGTCAGTTAATAAATTCTGTAAAGAGCCCTCATTAGGATTCGAACCTCGGACTGATCTAACTAATCTAGGCTGCAGGGTATCAACTGAGCTACAGGGGTCAAAACGTCTCATTAAACAATTTTATGGTCATTTGAACTTCTTTGTCGATGTCACGAGTTTAACTAGATTCCATGCGGAAACTGGAGGCATCTGGCTGCAAGACCCACCCATATAGATCACGTGCCTTTAATTTCCAAACAAATTCTACCAATGTGCTTACCGTGAGCTGCCTTTACATTATTAACGCAGACTTACCTTCTATCTATCCCGCTCGTACACGTACACTTACGTATTGGTGTGAGCGAGCCGGTTAGAAAGTAAATCCGCGTTAATAATGCGGTGACAGCTCATGGTACGGCTATATCGTGTCACGAATTTAAACGCGACAAAAACTGCTACATTGTAACTTAAGACACTTAAAATGTAATGCAACAATGTATCTTTTCATTTAAAGGTATAACTTAATTGGACTGTTTATGGTTAATAATAAATTATTCCTTTTCTTAAACGCAATTGAAATTGAATACGCGTTTTCCAAAAAGGTTAAAGATACAATCATGTGGTGAACCACGAAGTGAAACAAGACACGCCATGCAATTTCTTATTTTACTCACGCTACTTAAATATTTATTTTTAAATTTCTACGTAGACTTCGATTGTATTGCATACAAGAAAAAGGCGGAAGTATAAATTATTAAGGACGAAACTCTTAACAAGCAGCTGTCTAAGGAAATGCTAAAAGTTAAATGTATTGTATACGGTAAGCTAGTTCAAAGTGTTTGAAATAGTGATTCTAGTCTGTAAAGGTAGTTTTTAAACGGTTTTTATTAACTTCACCGCGTATCAACTGTCGTCGATGCTTCAAATCTTGTGATCGATTTTTCGACCACTTCTACTGCACCAAAATCAATAAAATTTGGAACTCTTATCAAGTCCCCGTGACAATGCAATATTATAATATTTGTATCCTTGTATCCTCAAAGCCTGATGCTGCAGACGTACTGCTTACCTTAACCGAGAGTGTTAGACACGTGAAAATGAAAGTATAGCATGTTTGGCATAATCAAATACTAACAGCCTGATCTTGACTTCCAACTCCTCACTCCTGATGCTGCAGTACTGCCCACAATAACCGCTTTCCGGTTTATCTTTTATCGATATCTTGATTTTAAAGAAGTTCTTTAGATATTAAGTAGAAACATGCGAATTTAATACTAACGTCCAACTCCTCAAATCTGATACTTCAGGGTTACTGCCTGCCACAACCGCTAGGTTTAGCGATATGTAGATTTTGAAGTACTGCTTTAGATATTTGGTAGTAACATACGGATTTCACTATCATCATCATCATCATCATATCAGCCGAAAGACGTTCAGTGGTGAATATAGGCCTCCCCCAAAGATTGCCACAAGGACCGGCCCTGTGCCACCTGCATCCAGCGACCTTCACCAGGTCATGATTCCACCTTGTGGGGGGCCTACCCACGCTGTGCCTTCCGGTACGTAACCGCCACTCGAGAACCTTATCGCCCCAACGGCCATCGGTTCCACGCGCAACAAGCCCCGCCCACTGCCACTTCAGTTTAGCGATTTGAAGAGCTATATCGGTTACTTTGATTCTGCTGCGGATGGTGTCATTTCTAATCCGATATCACAGAGAGACTCCTAGCATAGCCCTCTCCATTGCCCTTTGGGTGACATTGAGCCTTCTTATGAGACCCATTGTAAGCGACCACGGTTTAGTACCGTATGTCATCACTGGCAACATACACTGATCAAAGAGTTTCGTCTTCAAACCCTGCGGAATATTGGACGAAAAGATACAGACGGATTTAATACTGACTTTCAAATAATCAAACCTGATGCTGCTACCGTAACCGCCAGGTTAATCGAAATATTGAATTATAAATATTGTATGTATGTATGTAAATTCTTTATTGTACACAAAATACAGGCAAAAATACAAATTTTTACAAAGAATTTGACAGGTACAAAGGCGAACTTATCCCTGTAAGGGATCTCTTCCAGTTAACCTTTGAGCAAAGGAGTCGTCTATATGAAGCAAAAGATAGGCAAACATACCGTGTACAGTGGAGAATATATTTGAGTAATACCAAAAACTTAACTGTTATTATACCAACTAACATAAACTCATACATCCAATACACATATAATTAAAATATTAAATACATATACGTACATATACTACACATCAATAAATATAATACTCAACCAATTCACAAAATGTCGGAGAGCCACAATTTTTTCAGACTGTTCTTGAGTGACGCCACAGACTGGGACTGTCTGAGGGACAATGGAAGCCCATTCCACAATTTCACAGCACGCACCAAAAAAGATCTAGAGTAAGTACGCGACTTATTACACGGCAAAGCAAGAGTTAGGTTAGCACTCGAACGCAAGCGGTGATTACTACCGTCAGCTAAATAAACAAATCCTTCGGAAAGGTAAGGGGGCGAAGAAGGATTGAAAAGGATGTTAAAAAGTAAGGACAGGATATGCACGTCTCTGCGACGACGGATCGGAAGCCATCCGAGCTGAGAACGAAACTGAGAAACGTGGTCATATTTTCGCAAGCCAAAAATATATCTGATGCACACATTTTGCAGACGCTCGAGCTTATCCAGAAGCTCCTCCCTCAGATCTAGAAAAGCAATATCTCCATAATCCAGAAGAGGAAGCAAGAGCGACTGCGCAAGGGTTATTTTAGTTTGATATGGGAGAAAATTTTGTAGGCGTCTCAAAGAATGAAGTGATGCAAACACCTTTCGGCTAATGTCCGCTACATGGGGTGTCCAGGAGAGCGTCTGGTCCATGATGATACCTAAATTTCGCACAGTGGAAGAGAAAGGAATAGGAGTGTCACCAAAATAAATATCCGGAACCGTCAAATCCGAGAGCTTATTTATAAAGTAAGGGCTACCAATAACAATTGCTTGCGATTTCTTCGCATTGACTTTTAATCCATAATTAGAAGCCCAACAACGAATCAAGTCTAAATCACTATTAATGTCATTAACCAAACTCGACAAATCCTCAATACTAGCCGCTGAATATATCTGTAGGTCATCCGCATATAAATGATACGACGAGTTAAGAGACCTGGTGATACCATTAATAAAAATTGAAAAAAGTAGTGGAGAAAGTACCCCACCTTGAGGAACGCCAGCGGAGAGCTCACACCAGTCGGATAGCTTGTCGTCGAGTCTCACCCGCTGCCTCCTACCAATAAGGTAATTGCGAAACCAAGAAATAGTCGTTTTAGAAAAGTTTAGAGTACGGAGTATAGCGAGAAGTATATCGAAGTTGACAGTGTTGAAGGCACTACTGAAATCTAGGAGAACGAGGATTGTGAGCTTCTTATGCTCAATATTAAGGCGAATGTCGTCGGTGACCTTAACCAAGGCGGTGACTGTGCTATGCCCGGGGCGGAAACCAGACTGGAAGGGATTTAACAAGGAATGCATATTAAGATGAGATAGGAGACGGCGATTAACAAAATGTTCTATAACTTTGGACAAAATAGGGAGAATGGAGATGGGACGGTACTGGGAAAAATCAACAGGATTAGAGCTTTTGGGTAGCGGAATTATGTGAGCATTCTTCCAGGATGACGGAAAAGTACCCGTGGATAAGGAGAAATTAATGATAACAGAAAGGACGGGAGCGATGTTTTCCGCCACAAGCATAAGCATGTCCACACCCAGGCCATCCTCGCCGACGGCTTTCGTCTTAATAGACTTCAGAATGGCAAGTGTATCTTGCGGGGAAATATCACCAGGTTCAAAGGGAGGCAAATCAGGGTGTATGTTCTTGGCAAGAAGTGATAATGTTGATTGTTTAATAGACGAATCGAGAATGACTGGAGAAGTACTGAAGTGAATATTTAATGCATTTAAGTCAAAAAAATTTGGAGAATTTAATTGAGTTTTGCCCACCCCAAGAGATTTTAGAAATTTCCACAGTTTCGCGGGAGGACAGTCCTCAATAGATTTGTGGATATAGCGACGCCTTGCACTCCTACAGACTTTATTACAGCGGTTTCGTAATGAAAAGTACTTATCCAGATTCTCAGCCGATGAATCATGCCGAGACCTGATACGAGCTCTATCACGCTTAGCCATCAGTTGCTTAATATCCGGCGTGAGCCATGGAGCAGGATAATGTTTAACACGTGTCGGTCTTAATGGTGCATGTTTATCAAAAATCGCAAGCAATGTGTCATTGAAAGCCCCTACCATCAGATCGATATCCATAATGCACCCCAGACGTTGCCAGTCAACGTTGGTGAAATCCTCACGAAGTGCCTGTAAGTTTACATCGCGAAGGTTCCTACGCATGATAATTTTGTGTCGCATTTTCGGAGGTCGAATGTTAAACGATGCATAAATTAGATCGTGGTTAGAAAAACCAGCAGCATTCAATTGCCCATGGAACGAAACCAGGTCAGGACAAGAAGTTAAAATTAAATCTAAAAGAGAGGGGGGACCGTTATGTGGAAAATGTGTGGCATCGAGTGGTAAAAGGGTTAAATTTAAAGAAGTGGAAAGATAATGTAATTTGGAAGAACGTAGGTCACTTTTTAACATACAGGTGTTAAAATTGCCCATCACAATGCTATGGTCAAATTGCGGTATCAAATCAACCAGAACACTATGAAGGGTATCAAAATAATTAATATTCGAGGAAGGGCTATAAAAAACGCCAAGAAGGATTTTGGAATGATGCATAGTGACCTGAAGAAAGAGGAACTCGGGAGAGTTGGGACCAACGGATGGGGACTGAGAAATTATCTGGCAAGAAATACCACTTTTAACATACATAGCAACACCTCCGCCGCGCACGGTTTGCGATCCGCCATTACTAGTACCTGTCCTGTCGTTACGAATTAAACAGTACCCGGGTAAAGGATAAAGTGTAGAAGGAAGTGATGGTTTAAGCCAGGATTCGGAAATGAGAATGGCGTGAAGGTTTTTGTTGTTACTAAAAGACGTGAGAAGTTCCGGGTAGTGTGCTGGAATACTTTGCGCGTTTATATGCACGACATTAAAGTTTTTAACGGCCGAGTCGAAATTGGAATGCAACTTATCGCCCAGAACAGGTATATCCGTTGTGTCACTCAAAGAATCGTACAAGCTATCGGAAGAAAGTGAAAAAAATTCGCTGTCTATACTGGCATTCAAAATATCCGACATCATCGGTGAGTAAATAACATTAGGTTATATAATAATATGAATATAAATATATATAATTGTATATAATATCAATTAAAATAGAAGCAACTATGAAAACAAAACTACTAAATTATCATTAAATTAGCACCTCATTTGCTCGCCAGCAGCTGATTCTAACAACATAATTTAACAACTAAATTTGATTATTAGTGAGACTAAACCTAACAGTGGAACGGAACGTCATAAACGTCAAAAATGAAGTGACTTTGACAAGTATGACGTTCCAGTCACTATCAAGTTTTAGTTCACCGCTGATAAGCAGAAAACAAAAAAATAAATATTACACATATAGAAGGGAATACCGCAGGAGAACAGAAAAAAAAAACGTGAAGAAAAAACTAATTAGAGCTTCTGCCTAGCAAACCGGCCGTTGCCAGAACGAACTGGGTTGGTACGACGAGTCTGAGCAGACGGCGGCGGCACAACCTTAACTCCAGTCGCCGACGCCGCCGAACCCTGCTTCACCTCTTGGCCTTCCACATCCACCGCAGCTCCTTCCGGTGCAGGCAACGCGAACAGCTCGGCCAGCGTCGACACCTTCCGCCGCACCCCGTCGTGGCACTGGACGACAATGCGGCCGTCGCTGGTCCAGCTGCCCCTCACGCCGTACTGCTTACGGGCCTCCACAAACACGGCATGCCTTGAGCTTGTGAGAAACTCTGTGATGGTCCTCCCCGAGCCTTTTAGAAGTTTCTTAGCAGCCCACACTGCATCCCGGGTCCTCTGGCAAGCAAATTTTATGAGGATTGGCCGGGGCTTAGACCCCACATGAGCCCTACCAAGACGGTGACAAGCCAGGAAGGATACAGCCGACACAGCCTCAACCTTTAGGCTATTGCTGCAAATGTCTGCCGCTACACAAAATGGATCCTCATTGGCTGCTTCCGGAGTGCCATGCAACAGGAGGATATTGGCTCGCGATCTGGTTTCAATGTCCTCCAGGGCCCTATGGACAAAACCCATCTGCTCCTGAAGAGACTCCACAGCTTTCCAGATGATAGTTTTAAATTCTGTGTAGTCGTCGGAGTTACCGCTGGTCGTCTGAGCAGAGTTAGTCGCCTGGGTGGAGGAAGTACCTGCAGCACTCTCGAAGGTGGCCATCCTGGATGCAAACATGCTCTTCATTTCTTCCAAGCTTCTCTCCAGCTGATGCAAGTAGTCCATTTTGTGAAAGTAGAGTGTACAGTGTATATATGTGCAGAAATATTTAATTAGAGTGTTGATAACAGCTGTGGGTGGCAGTGAGGTGTTGAATATCACATGTAAGTGAAAATAATTGTTAAATTACAATAATGTATATATTTATAATTAAAACTTTGGCTCTACAAAAAATTGACGTGTACTTTGTTTGCCTACCCACCGAAGAAAAAAAAAAAAAAAAAAAAAAAAAAAAAAAAAAAAAAAAAAAAAAAAAAAATTAGATGTCATATACCAAAGAAAAACGACCAAGATCACCTATGTCCGAGGTGGGGATCGAACCCACGTATTCAGCTTTCGCGGCTGATGCCTGTACCCCTCGGCCACTCGGTCTTAGCAACCACCGGTCAAATTTCTCGGGTATATGTAATCCCTTACAAGGCTAGGCGCCTTTGACTACTGGAGAAAAATTAAAAAAGTACAAATCAAAATATTTAGTTAATAAATAATTTGATTTGTACTTTCGCAATATGTTCGAAATGTTGAATTTAAAGTAATGCTTTAGCTAATGGATAAAAACATATATGTACATTGAATACTCACTACCAAATCCTAACCTCTATTAGTGTGTAAAATAACCGCTATTAGTGTGCCATAACCGCTGACAGTGTGGGTAGTTCGCGTTGGACGTGGCGCCGGACCTGCGGTGCGCTTGTTGATAGTGTGATTCACCCCTCAGGCCTTCGGGTTCGCCTGCGGCCCTCCGTCTAAAAGACTGACAGAGTGAGTAGTTCGCGTAGGGCAAGCTATTGGGTCCGGCTGATAGACTAACAGCGTGAGTGGTTTGCGTAGGGCAGGCCGTCGGGCCTGCGACCCTCCCGCTGATATAGTGACAGCGTGAGTGGATCGCGTAAGGCGAGCCGTCGGGCCTGCGACCCTCCGGCTGATATAGTGACAGCGTGAGCGGATCGCGTAGGGCGAGCCATCGGGCCTGCGACCCTCCGGCTGATATAGTGACAGCGTGAGTGGATCGCGTAGGGCGAGCCGTCGGGCCTGCGGCCCTCCAGCTGATAGAGTGACAGCGTGAGTGATTCGCGTAGGGCGGGCCGTCGGGCCTGCGGCCCTCCAGCTGATAGAGTGACAGCGTGAGTGGTTCGCGTAGGGCGGGCCGTTGGGCCTGCGGCCCTCCAGCTGATAGAGTGACAGCGTGAGTGGTTCGCGTAGGATGAGCCGTCGGGCCTGCGGCCCTCCAGCTGATAGAGTGACAGCGTGAGTGGTTCGCGTAGAGCGGGCCGTCGGGCCTGCGGCCCTCCAGCTGATAGAGTGACAGCGTGAGTGGTTCGCGTAGGGCGGGCCGTCGGGCCTGCGGCCCTCCAGCTGATAGAGTGACAGCGTGAGTGGTTCGCGTAGGGCGGGCCGTCGGGCCTGCGGCCCTCCAGCTGATAGAGTGACAGCGTGAGTGGTTCGCGTAGGGCGAGCCGTCGGGCCTGCGGCCCTTCAGCTGATAGAGTTACAGCGTGAGTGGTTCGCGTAGGGTGAGCCGTCGGGCCTGCGGCCCTTCAGCTGATAGAGTGACAGCGTGAGTGGTTCGCGTAGAGCGGGCCGTCGGGCCTGCGGCCCTCCAGCTGATAGAGTGACAGCGTGAGTGGTTCGCGTAGGGCGGGCCGTCGGGCCTGCGGCCCTCCAGCTGATAGAGTGACAGCGTGAGTGGTTCGCGTAGGGCGGGCCGTCGGGCCTGCGGCCCTCCAGCTGATAGAGTGACAGCGTGAGTGGTTCGCGTAGGGCGAGCCGTCGGGCCTGCGGCCCTCCAGCTGATAGAGTTACAGCGTGAGTGGTTCGCGTAGGGTGAGCCGTCGGGCCTGCGGCCCTTCAGCTGATAGAGTGACAGCGTGAGTGGTTCGCGTAGGGTGAGCCGTCGGGCCTGCGGCCCTCCAGCTGATAGAGTGACAGCGTGAGTGGTTCGCGTAGGGCGGGCCGTCGGGCCTGCGGCCCTCCAGCTGATAGAGTGACAGCGTGAGTGGTTCGCGTAGGGCGGGCCGTCGGGCCTGCGGCCCTCCAGCTGATAGAGTGACAGCGTGAGTGGTTCGCGTAGGGCGGGCCGTCGGGCCTGCGGCCCTCCAGCTGATAGAGTGACAGCGTGAGTGGTTCGCGTAGGGCGGGCCGTCGGGCCTGCGGCCCTCCAGCTGATAGAGTTACAGCGTGAGTGGTTCGCGTAGGGCGGGCCGTCGGACCTGTGGCCCTCCAGCTGATAGAGTGACAGCGTGAGTGGTTCGCGTAGGGTGAGCCGTCGGGCCTGCGGCCCTTCAGCTGATAGAGTGACAGCGTGAGTGGTTCGCGTAGGGCGAGCCGTCGGGCCTGCGGCCCTCCAGCTTATAGAGTGACAGCGTGAGTGGTTCGCCGTAGGGTGAGCCGTCGGGCCTGCGGCCCTCCAGCTGATAGACTCACAGCGTGAGTGACTCGCGTAGGACGTGCCGTTGGACCTGCAGGTTGATAAGACTGAGAGTATGAGTATACCCCTCGAGTTCGCGTAGGGCGTGCCGTCGGGCTTGCGGCCGTCAGGTTGATAGACAGAGAGTGTGAGTCCCTTCGGTTCACGTAGTGCGTGCCATAGTGCCGTCGAGCCTACGGCCCTCCGGTTGATAGATTGCATGGATTGACCCTTTGGGCCCTCGATTCGCGTCGGACTTTGGTCGACTGACAGTATGAGTTTACATTTTATAGTCTCGAAATTCGATTTGTATAATGTGTACGATATACAATTTTTAACTTGATTTTCTCAATAAACCAAATTGATTGATATATTCCTTATTGTCAGATCTCTGTTATCTAAGGTATTGTATGAATAACACGTCCATTTGAGACACTTCGGCCATTCAAGCTGACATTTTTTTAGTGTCGGATTATTAAAAATATCTATTCAGCAGGGATTCCCCTCTCGTTACATATAAAATAATATCCATTACGTTTACATAATTATGTGTCGTGATTAAAGCGCGAGAGTTAAACGCTAGCATGCATAATTGTATTGCATATTACAAAGAATATCCCTCTTGATCTCGAATAAGTAGGTATAGCATCGGAAATTAACTTTTCAATTACACTAAAAACTAGAAAATAAAATAAGTAAAAAAAATTTTAAGTTAAACGGTTTTTATTGCACCAAAAACTAGAAAATAAAAATTAGTTGTAACTAACCGTAGATGCTACTTTCTGTAGATTAGTCACGTGAAACTATTATCACTGTAGTCTTCCCAAGTTGGATGCTGAAAGCCACGTTTAGCCTCTATGTCAGTGGATTAAGCGTTACCTAATCGGAAACTTTTACCAAACTAAAATAAAAACGTGGGGCGTTATTATAAAGAAACATACAAGTTCAAAATATGTAATTGTAGCTTTAATTTTGCAATTACTCATCCATCTGTTCCAACACTTCTACAAAAGTAAATAACTTTTATCAAAGCCAGAACAAAACTTATTACACTATTGCTGTCTTGATTTCTATGTTTGTTCTTAAAAAACTATAGTGACTTAATCACAATTGCGTACGCCCCACGTTTTTATTTCAGTTTGGTAAAAGTTTCCGATTAGGTAACGCTTAATCCACTGACATAGAGGCTAAACGTGGCTTTCAGCATCCAACTTGGGAAGACTACAGTGATAATAGTTTCACGTGACTAATCTACAGAAAGTAGCATCTACGGTTAGTTACAACTAATTTTTATTTTCTAGTTTTTGGTGCAATAAAAACCGTTTAACTTAAAATTTTTTTTACTTATTTTATACACTATGTAAATTAGTATTATCGTCGCTGCGCCTATAAAATCCGCTAGGAGATTAATTTATGACTTTGAAATAGTAACCTAGATACACAAAGGATATCAATAAAATTGAATTAATTAAAATCCACCACATATGGTGCAACGACGTTATGCGGGGTAACCAAAAAAATAAAAACATTTCCGTTGACAATCAGCTTACGGATCGCAGAAACAAACGTCCTAGGAGATTTGTTTTTAGAAATCGGTTCAAGTTTCAGAACTACTATAGTAAGAAAGTACGCCTCTAGTACTATTTTAAGTACCTACAATTAAAAAAAATCTGAGTTGTTTGCCTACTTTTTTGTCTTTGGATCTTTTAATAGGATTTCCACTCAGAATCGCGAGCTATTTCGATCCTGATAGGAGACAAATTTTGTCCCAAGGTTTTTTCCATTTCGTTCCATTTTGTATGGCGGTAACAGAATGTAAAGCTTGAAAAATGAATGTAAATTTTGGGACAAAATATTAGGATGACTGAGTAAAAATTATATAAAAAATATTTATGTTACAAAAAAAGTAGGGGTGAAAGACAACATTTGAAAAAAAATGGCCCAAGTCGACTCTTACGATACCCACGGGAAGAGATTAGGGAATTAAATAAATAAATATCTTGGGACATCTTACACAAACCGACCTAGTCCCACGGTAAGCTCAATTAAGGCTTGTGATGTGGGTACTACGCGACGATATACATATATATAATAGATAGATACATATAGATACTTAAATACATAGACAGCCATGACCAAGGAACAAATATTTATGATAAATAAATACACAAATAATGCCCT
>JALPQI010006795.1:0-46547 GCA_025490895.1 Thaumatotibia leucotreta
GAAATGCAGTAGGAATACAAGTGCTGTAAACACAACTTATAATTGAATGTCGGAAAACATTGTTCACTCACATAAAAACCCTATGAATCAAACTAGAAAATAGTGCAGCTAATATCAAAACAGTGTTACATATCAATCTCAGTGTCAAAAACTCTACACATAAACTCAGAAATTCTTTAAATTAGTAGAGCAGGATTCGTCGATTTACATGAACTACTTTAAACCAGACTCTATTGCCAAAAAAATTACATAGTTAGATACGAAAATTAGTCATATAAACTATATTCTATATATAACATATTCTGGTCAACAACCTTTAGCAGTAGAAAAAGGCGGAAAATATTTAAAAAATGTGGGAACAGACCACTCAAACAGGGTGGAAAAATCGAATGCCACGTCGATGGCAACTACCTTAAATATTGTAAATAGCACATTTTGTGTAAGACTTTCCTTTATTTTTAAGAACAATAAATTCTGAATTTACACAGCGTTTTTGACAGCTAAAAAACCAATACGACGATGCCGAATGTCTTCTTCTATAGATTTTTAACTATAGATATTTTAATTTACCGTCTTTTTTACTGCCAAAGGTTAAACTTTGTTTTCATTAAGCCTTTAAGTATTTACAAAAAAATTGCAATCGACTCTTTAGTATCTTTTTCTAATAAATATATGTATAGGTACGACTACATATTATATGTCAAACAAAGTCGGAGGTGATAGACCGATTTTTAAATTATACAAGCAATAAACTATTCGGCAACGAGTTCTAACTATTAAATTAATTTTATCAAGAGTACAAAATTAAGAAGTAGAATATGAATGGCAAACTGGGTAAATTTACTAAATAATAACAAATAAGTAGACAAAAAGAATACAAACGTTACGGTTAATGGGTAATATCTGCCTAGAGCATGTAGTAAAAAAGGAAAGCATCGAACATTTTATAATACCTACCTCCCAAAAAAAGCAATTAGGATTGACCTCCATGGCAGGATTAACTAATGCACCTATAACAAATCTTACCCACAAAATCACATTTCCTGCACCAAATTCAATTAGTGACAATGGCAAAAATATTGCATACTATTTTATGCCCAATGATATCATTGGTAAATTGATCGAATATTATAAAATAAGCAAGACTCATATCTTACTAGTCGATACGATCTTCATAACTCGCTAGGCATTTTAAGATCGTCCTTTCAAGAATTGGTAAGTATAATATTAATACCGATCAAGATTACTAATGATATCTATCAATCAAGATTACTATACTGTTCCATAAGATCCTTGCAAAAAATGCTAATATTTTACCAACTACAAAAACTAAATATGATAATTTTAAAGAGCACCGGATAGTATAAATTCCCATGAGTATGTTTTATTAAATATTTGTGGATTATAAGCTTTGATGTTCTAACAAGAAGATGAAGTCGTATTACTGTATTACAATACTCAATTCAGACATTTCATGATTTTGGTGCCGTGACCAGGATATCATTAGGATAGCTTTTGCCAATTGATAAAAAATCTGCAATTCAGTTAAAGGACCTTTATATACATACTGCTCTATTCTGACTTGATGTGTTTTTGTTGCTCTCTGTTGAGGTTGAGCTCTTTCAACCGCTGCCGTAATTGCGCCTTTTTGATGTTTGTCATTATCTGAGTTGATTGGTACAACCATGAACCCTGAAATTGAAATATTTACTACAGTTGTGGTATTTTTTATTTTTAGTACAGGAGAATCCTTAGTTTTATTAGTACTAATGAAGATTTATAAAAATAGTTAAATCTCAATGTTCCACGGAATCGTTGGTGTTTTATTTGTCTGTTGCCAAAGCTGATACATAATTACGAATGTTTAGCAATAGAACACTGAATTTCACTCTTTCAACTTCTAATAACCACTCATGTGCTTTGATTTTTGCGATACTCTAATAATATGTAAAAGGAGAGTGATTTCATGTAGCCACTGCTACATGAAGCATATCAGTGGATATACCGATTTCCATGATATTAAAACGTTAGATTGCTAGAAGTCTGGCAATATTTAGGGGACCTCTGTGAAAGTCACGCAATTTGATTATCGATGTCAGTTTTAGCCTGTACTGTCGATTTCAATGTTTTTACAAAAAAATCTAATTGCTTGGAGTTGATGTTATAGATGAGAATGATGAGATACATAAAGACCACAAACAAATTTGATCCGTCACAATAAAATTAGGTCTTCCTATTATCGTCATCGTTTAGTTCCGCTCCGATTTCAAAGACGATAACTAGAGTTTTGTCGTTAACAACGGAAACCGAGCAATTCAGCGTACGATTTTTAACCCACAGGCTTGGAATTCTGCCTAAATTATTATATATCTATAACAATAATAAAATTTATCCAGGAAACTAGGCAAATAACAACAAGTACTTAGTTTCTCGTTTGCACTAAAAGTCCCGGTAAGACTAATTGTTCATACCAGTAATTACCTACTTAGTAATAAAAACGGGAGTGAACAGTCTGTTTTAACCAAGGGCCACAGAAAAAATAATGAGCTACCATGAGTTTCCTGCGCCTGTTAACGTTGGCGTCCGCCATCCGAAATTTGTACCTTCTGGTTAGACTGAAAAATCCGGACATTTGGCGTAAATCCTATCTTTTCCCCAGACTTTACTTTTTACACATTACCGGGAGTTACCTCACTTTCCTTATATGAAGTGTCCGGGTTCCGGGTTTTCCCAGTAATTTTTTGAAAACCCCCCCGGACAGCCCCCTTACTGCCGCCTCTAAACTAGGACACAAAAACCGGACGGATGGCAGCGCAACTTCTGCGGAACTAGCTTTCTGTGCATCCCGTATTACCGATTACTGCTCCGGGAAATTATAAAGATGTTTAGCTTATTATTAAATCGGAAAAGATCTAAGATGAAGATGAACTTACCACCATAATCATACAATTCAACAGTATTGGGATGGAGAAGACTACTGATATGAAAAGTCCTTTGCTGTCAAAGTACTGTTGCCTGGAAAAGAGGGCCCAATTCCTTGCTGCCACCTCATTTATACTCTCCGAGAAATACACGAGGAGTACTGAAAAAAAAACCATATTGATATTACAATTCAAAAATATAAGACGCAGAAAAGTTTATAGTGTCACAAATTTTGTGTTTATTTTTACATTCCTTAGCACCATACGTTTCTCTGTTTTGCACCACCTACCCTGTCAATGTCAACTTTTACTTTCTTATCTCCTCTTTCCAAAGGTTGTCTGGAAGAGACAGCTCTTTGGCGATAAGGCCGCCTTTTGTTTACCTCTTTTAAACGTGTACTTTTTATTTGTTCTGTATTTGTCTTCGAGGTGCAATAAAGAGTTATAGTATTGTATTGTAAAATACGGGAATCTATGTCAGACAGCACGCGTACAGCCGCTGAGTCCGACGAACAGATAGATAGGACAGCGGGTGATCGGCAATCGTAAATCTCATTTTTGGAGACTAGTTGTTAGTAACTAGTTTGAAATTGAACAGACGTGTATGATTACGACAGTATTACTTCGTGTTGTCAGATCTATTGCAGATTTTAATGTGGGTAATAATTCAAATGAATAAATACAAACGCATCAGTAGCTACTTCGGCCGTCATCGGCTCTTTTCGGCCGTCGTCAGCTATGTTCGGCCGTCGAAGACGCTGAACGGCTTCCGCCAGGTCTGACCGGTCCTTATCGTAGGTAGTCGGTCGTGATCGGAGCCGTTCAACTCTTTCCGGCACCGTACGGCGGTATTAGGAGATTTAGGAATGCGAACGTGTGCGCTAGGCTGCAAACGGGGTCGTACGAATGCGAACAGCTTTACGGCAAAACGCCGTTTTCCCGTCGAAAGACGTCGTTTCGCGTGGGCCGAGCCGATTTACGATGTCCTCGCTCTTATTACGTTGACATAAAGCTTTTTCCGTACGCGATTAGCCGAAACGGCGTCGACTAGTTTGGTGAGACCCTAAGATTGTCCCATTGGCCATACATATTTATTTTAATTTACTCTCCTACCCTAGGATTGTCTAGACAGAACTCTGTTTTGAAAAATAATCATAATTAAAACCTTAAACTAATATTATGTACTTCGTATTAATAAATGTAGTAGTAGTTGCTAATTAGCGTAGGTAAATTATACAGCATTCGTTTTTAAGACGAACATTAACATTTCATTTGTGTGTACAATTGTACATACAAAGCTTACGCTAAGTGGCAGGTGCCCTTGAAGGCCTACGGTAACCAACAACAGTGTCAACAGTAGAGAAACAACTACTGTCTCCGTGTTTGTAGACACATTTTACAATTGTGGAATGGTAATATATTCATTTTGTGCTTGTACGAATATCTGATATGATATTGATAATGCAAATGGTACAACTTTCGTCTTGGGTCAATGCAAAGTTGAAAATGCTTGTTGCTGGCCTACTTGAATAAAAAAAAATATTCGACTTGGATCTATACATCGAATTTAATAAATTCTCATACGACAAAGTGAATAATACTTAGCCTGCGCTGTGGGTTAGCTGTTTTTAATTAACTTGTGTATCCACTTGGTGAATAATATGGTTAATTATGCAAATACCTTTAAGTTTACTTTTACCCTATAATGTTCCAGAGAAAAGTAAAGTAAATAATAAAGCAGGCCATTCGTTTGTTTACATGTGAAATCCTCAAACCTAACCTTTATTTTTCTTGAGTTAAAAACATATCTACTCGTACTATTAGACGCCGAAAGTAGTTATTCGGGTGATAACAATATTCATGATAAAATAAAGTAAAGTACTATCCTACCAAAATTATTTCATTCGTTACTTTTACATTACACAATGGATTTGCATTGAAATGCCTATAACAAGTTTATTATGCAAGCAATGACCATTAAAATACAGCTCATTATTCAGCCAATGACATGCAGTATTGCCTCAAGACCTTGTAGAAAAATAATAACATGGTGCAGGTAATAACATATAATTATTTAGTTACATGAAGTAAAATGAAATTTACAGATGTAGAAATTTTCAAGCAGCAGTAAAAACTAAACAATGCAGACGCCGGATTTATGTCTTGCTTAAATTTTAACCTTTTGACTGTCAGATGGCGTAGGTAAGCTCCAGACGCTATGTGTACACGATTATTTAAGCGATATTAAACTTTACGGCGTCCCACGTAAGTTTGCATTGGCTTAACTGTCGGCCAGTGCCGTCATTGGCGTCGTAGTCACGATTTCCCGTTGTCGCCTATGGCTGGCTGGTTAAAGATGGTTTCGATAAATGTTATATCCAAACTTTTGCATGACTAATTTATAAGTCTACAACATTGCAACAACATTCAATTTTATCCTATTATTGCGTGAGTGTTGTTAATTTTATGCTGTGTCAAACATTTGTCTTTCATAATTTTCTAGAAGTCTAATATGTATGAACTACGTACCTATCTTTAGAATGATAAATCTAAATGATTCTTATAACCCATAAATCTGTATTGCAATTTACCTTTAGACCTACATAAAATAAGTCTTATCTTAGGTTGTATCAGTACAATGATGGATGAATTAGAACTCTATTTAGAGTTAAAAACAATTTACTATCAAACCTTTATCAGCAAATTATTTAAATATACAGACTGAAACATACACCAATTAATGAGACAAATGTGGTGTGATTGGTGTTGGTATTATTTTAACATTTGACAGAGCATCACATTGATTATCTTGTATTCTTTTTACACATGTTATTTGATTGTACATTTATATATGAACAAATAACAAAGTAAGCATGAGTTTGCCATACTAAAATGATGTATGTATATCTTTTTTTTTATGATAATAGGATGTAAAACAGATAACAAACAATTTATGGTTGAAAAAAATTGGTCAGAATTGTTGGTAGGTAACTAATTATCTAATTATATGTTAATATTGTTAATTAATCAATCTTTGGGGGAGGCCTATGTTCAGCAGTGGACATCTTTCGGCTGATATGATGATGATGATGATTGTTAATTAAAAACAATTGTTATGGTAGTGCTTGAGAAAGCCTAGCATCCATTTTTTATTGCTGGTCAAGTTCTGTTGTTCTAGTACACACTGAACTATAATTTAAATATTTTAAATCAATAACTACAGATATAGCAGTGTAACTATGAAGTATTTCACCAATTTTATTTGGGTTAATCATCTTTTTTTATCTGTTATTACCATAGTTGTTATCACCTGAGTAATGCTGGATTTTTTCAAAATTATGTTTCTCAAATTATGTAACATGCATGTAGTCCATGTTTGTAGGTAGGAAAAATGCATGTTTGCCTAGTTTAAGTAGCATAATTTTGCATAAAACCATTGTGACTCAGGTGACCATAACTATATGGCAATAACTAACAGAAAAAAGTTGATTCACCCATTTTTATTTGCATGGAATACTGAAATGCTTCTTTTTTAAACTAAAAAATGTTATGTAACCCATTATTGGTCTGATGATAGGTATGTACACTCAACCAATTGGAACCATAGGCTCTTAGAACTTTGTCATAATGCAAATCTAAAATCATGTCATAATGACAAGTATTAATAGAGATTTCTTACAATTTGATTTATGACATCAATTTGATATAGTTCCTGAGTGGTTGAGAGTTCCAATAAGTTGACTGCATGTTATGACTAGATTGGAAGAAAATACAGTCTTAAACCAAAACCCAGTCAGTATTTCCAGGATTATCAAAAAAATATTTCTAAATGAAACTGTGGAATGCTTGGTGATCTTTTATTCTTTGACATAGATAATCCTTTGTGGAAAATTAAATAAATTGTCAACTACCTACCTACATTATTATACAAAAATGTACTTACACAATGTAATAAACAGCATCACTTGAAAATTTCCATAATTCCTTGTCGAGAAGCAGGTAAATGTTACCAGAATGTGAAATGATAATAATGCTATCAACCAGGGATCACGCCATTCAATCTGTAATAACAAAAATAGCATAGTAGGTATGCATGCTTTGGTGTAAAGTCTAAAACTCAACCAACAATATATATTTATAATTTAAAAGCTTATAATTGTATCAATATTATAAAGATGAATAACGTACATACTCGCTGTGTAGCTTATAAAACTTGGTTTCAGATTGTACTTAAATCGCTATAATTCTTTTTTTAACGTATAGTTTAAATCAAGCCTAAGTATTATGTAGCTTAAATTGAATTTTATACAGATTTTACTGTATTACACCTACCCAGATCGTTTAATAACATTATTTAAGCTGATATTAGTATAAAATCGTATATCGGAGTATCAAGGTCTAATACTTACACTGCGGATATACGAAACGAAATCAGATATTTCATTCACTTCGATAAAACCTTCCATAACTGAAATATAGGGAATATTCTTCTTACTTATTAAAACTCAACTTCTGTAAACCAATTTCAGCCACACAACAAAATAAAATGAAATAGCAGTAAGTACTGTAAAAATATAAATGACATTTGTATCCACAGATAAACGTAAACAATGGGTATGTTCGCAATTGGATAAACACTGCGAAATGTACATGTTATTAAGGGAACTACAGATGTAACAGTCTACGTACATGAGTACATAAGTATTACTGAATAGAATACACTTATGGCGAATTATGCATGGCGAATATTATGGCAAACATCGGATTGTCGGAAGGTCTAGAAACTTTTCTAAAGACTACACCGCTGCAGCGAGTGAACTATGGAATAAAGGACTTTTCATACTCTGCGCGTGAATAGGCTACTTGACTCATATCAAATTTAGTGCAAAAAAATATTATTTACTGTAGTATTTATTGAAAAGATCAATATTTTTCGATTACGGTGTATTAAAAGTGTTTGATGGGTACATATTTTTTATTGAAAAATTTGTTTTTTTTTTTTTTTATTTCGTTCTCTGAAAACGGTGTCGGCCATGATATGACGTCATAGGATCTTAAACTAACTTCATGTCAAACCTTATACGAGTGAAATTCGCCATGGACATATAGGCATGTTGCTTTGCTGTGACATTGAAATAACGTAAGCGACATGTCAAATGTTTGATTTTCGGCGAGGGGCCGCACATAGTGTGCCACTAAGAGGGATAGACATAGTCACTTACTACTAAGACGAAAGTGCCACACAGGCACTTAGTGACGTATTCAACGCATTTGTCTGGCACTTACATTTAGCATCTAATGCACACACAAAAAATAGTGGCACAGTGATAAGGACGGACGATTATCGTTCCTTTTCACTTCCACTAGTAGAAAGTTTCATAAGACCATCCCTTTCGTTCTTGCTATTATTATAACGTTGTCAAATCCATATTAATCCTACATTCATGGTTTTCGGTTTGAGTGACGTCACACCACAGATAATCCAAGCATTAACATGGCTAGTATCGTTTTCGCGCGGTAACGAAAGTTTAAATTTTAAGTTATAATTTTGCGGTTTTCTAGGTCGTGAAAAAATATATTTATATATTTTTTCCGTTAATCTGATATTGATTAATAATATACGACAAACTTTAAAAATGGGTCAAGTAGCCTATTGTAGCGCAAAACCGCGAATGAAATTATAAAGGCTGCGTTACATTATGTGCGCGAATCGCAGCGTGGCTGCGACGTAGATGCAAGACTCCACACTCCACAACCTTCACGGCGACTTCGCAATCTAGTAGTGCAATCTAGATGGCGGTATCGAGGTCAGCTGATCGGTTTTGTTTTGCGGCCCGAACGAGGGGCCGCACATAGTGTGCCACTAAGAGGGATAGACATAGTCACTTACTACTAAGACGAAAGTGCCACACAGGCACTTAGTGACGTATTCAACGCATTTGTCTGGCACTTACATTTAGCATCTAATGCACACACACACAAAAAGTAGTGGCACAGTGATAAGGACGGACGATTATCGTTCCTTTTCACTTCCACTAGTAAAAAGTTTCATAAGACCATCCCTTTCGTTCTTGCTATTATTATAACGTTGTCAAATCCATATTAATCCTACATTCATGGGCCCGAACTCTAACGGGTTATTTCACTGAATATATTTTTTTCTGTTTTCAGTAAAATTGTAAAGAAAACAAGTTAATCTTAATCAGATAACCATATTTATAAAATTTATGAGCGTTTAAGTTGTCAATTGATTAGGTTATAACATGCCATAATGTGGAATCTTATAAGTTCGAGCAGCGAATAGCGCTTCGCATCTCCTTAGACGCATCTACAATGTGAAATAGAATCCACATTCGCGACTTGATTCGCTTGCGCTAGCTAGCACTTTAAGTTTGTGAGTGTGGATATACTTATAAGTCAACTGTAAAAGATCCACAGGCTGTAGACCCCTTCACTCAAAAATGTCATGATTTGGAACGGTCACCCATATATGCATAAATATATAAATAAATAATAAATTGGTAATGTCGGGTTGTGTTGTGTTTGCAAATTAGCGTGCTTTGTTCACTTTAATATCTTATTTCAATGCTGTAACCATTATAAAGAGTTATTGTATTTAGGTGTAAGAGATAATAGTGTAGGATATAAATTATGACACTATACTAGCGTTAATTATATCGCTCCATTATACAATTTTGCCGGTATCGAAATGTTAACAAATGTTGTAATATTGAAGCTGTTATGTATATTAGCAGCGTATTTAGTAAGCAATACAGAATGTGCTCAACTGCCCGGTGACTTGAAACGTCCCAAGGGGAGGTATACTTTGGATTTAAGTGGTTGTGGATTATTTGAACAACAGTGCGCACAATTGGACGATGATCTGGCTATCTTGTCTTGTGCTCTAACCACGGCCCGCAACAATAAAACACAAGCCTTATCCACATGTCAACATCGAGTGTGGACTCACCAAGCAGAGCTCATTGACAACACATACATTAATTATAAACTGAAACAACCATGTCAAGACGAATTACTAATACTGGATTGCTTGAACCCTCCCGAAGTTGCTATAGATTGCGTGCTCAAGAAAAAACCAAGTGTAAAGAACAGAAGTTGTTGGAGAATGATAAATAAAATAGAGTCAATGATCTTTAATGATTGGCAAATAATAGACAGTTTCTTGAAGGCCTGTAATGATGACATCCAGGCATATTCTTGTGGTAGAATTCCTCCAGATTTTAGAAGCCTTTCACAGACTCAAACATTAAAATGTCTTGAGACTAAAGAGGCTTTAAAGCCAGAGTGCAATACTGAAATCACTGCATTAAAAGAGTTGAAATACAGTACACTTCAAATGGATAAGATAGTATTTGTGGCCTGTAACTTGGATCATAAAACTTTTTGTCCGGATGAAGTTCCCGGATCTTGGTTGATGTACAAATGTCTTGTTCGGCATAAATATGAGAATGGTAAGCCTACATTTTATTTTATTGTGATTTTTGTTGAGATTATTTCATTATTATTGCATTCCTTTAGTCATTTACATTTTTACTAAGCCACAGGCTGAACAGATACAGATAAAAGTGACGAAGATTGTGTTCTTAATTCTAAATTTAATCCAATTTCATAATGTGCCTGGGCAGTCCCAAACTTCCATGTTTTCTAAAATTAGTATAATTTCCTGAATTCATCAAAAACAGTTACTAGGTTTATGATTATATAGATTCAAACAACCTCTTGTTTACAACTGGATCTTTCAACATCCATACTATGCTTCCATTGTTCAAGCAATACATTGCAAACATACAATAGAGGCAGCTAACAAATTTACCAATTCACAATTGCCCAATGCCAGTAGATTTGGATAATTATATAAAATAGATTTCTGCTATATTAATCTGTTTCTGTTAATAAATTTTTAGTGGGAAAGTAAACTTACCAAAACTTTAATTTCAGCAATGACTAAAAGGTGCCAAGATCAACTTTTTTATGATCAAAGAAATATGGTAATGAATTATAAAGCTAGTAAAGGACTTGTGAGATCATGTAAAGAAGACATAAGAAAATACCATTGTCGTAAAGGAGTAGTAGATGATAAGGATGTTCGGCTTGCACAAATACTTTTATGCTTAGAAAATGTGTCAAGGACTGATACTAATAAGTTAGCTCCAGAATGCTCAGCAGAAATGATTGATCACCGGAAAATGCTCATGGATGACTACAGGTTGTCTCCAGAGTTGATGCATGACTGTGCCAATGATATAACTACCCTCTGTAGAGGAATAGAAGCTGGAGGCAAAACATTGCACTGCCTAATGGATCATGCAAGACCTAGGAAAAGAAAAGAAAAGAGAATCAGCTTATCTTGTCACAAGTCTTTACAGGTGCTTGTCCAAGAAGCTGATCCTGGAGAAGACTGGAGAGTTGATCCCATTCTACGTAAAGCCTGCAAACCTGTAGTAGACAAAGCATGCCAAGAAGTTACAGGTGGCAATGGCAGGGTTATGTCATGTCTCATGGAAAAGCTTGGCACTGCAGACATGAGTAGCGACTGTGAAGCAGCCATAATGCAAATTCAGTACTTCATATCCAGAGATTTTAAACTAGATCCTCAATTATACAAGGCATGTAAGTATGATGCTGTCATGCAGTGCAAGGCAACGCTTAAATGGGCTGATGCCAGCGAACACCAGTCAGAAAAGGATCCAGCAATTTTACCATGCCTTTACAACTTTGCTTATGATCCAGATTTGAGAGACAAAATAAAACCAGGCTGTGTGCAACAAGTCAGGAGAGTTATGCGGCAGAGAGCTGTGAGTGTAGATTTACTTCCAGAAATAGAAGATTATTGTATAGATGACCTAACTAATTTATGTATAGGATACACAGGCAAAGGAGAAGAAATTGCTTGTTTGCAGAAAAAGATCAAAGATTTATCTGCTAAGTGTAAAGAGGCTGTTACTAATTTTACGGAAACCCAAAGTGGGCACATTGAGTTAAATACAGTGGTAAACACTCATTGTAAAGTTCCTATAGAGAGGCTATGCTCATCTGAGCTTAAAACTAAAAAGGAAGAAGATGACGTGTTGGAATGTTTGATAAGTCATAAAAATGATCCTGAAATTAAAAGTAATGTTAAATGTAGAGCAGCAATTGATCATGAGCAACTAATATCTCTCAGAAATTACAGATTTACAAGGAAGTTCAAAAACGCTTGCAAATCATATGTCCTCAGATACTGTCCAAAAGCGCAAACGAAAATCCAAGTGGTGACATGTCTGAGCGAGATTGTCCGAAATGACACTATTAACAGAAGGAAACACACAATATTTAAAGAGTGTCGGCAGCAGCTAAGAAGTCAGCTGTTTCAACAGAAAGAAAGTATAGATTTGGATCCGGAACTTAAGGATGCTTGCAAAACAGATTTACAAGAATACTGTCCTAACATAGCTCATGCTGAATCTGCTGCATTAGAATGTTTACAAACAGCTACTGGGAAACTATCTGATAACTGTAGAAAAGCTATATTTGTAGTTCGGAAACAGGAATTCACAGATAATGCAATTGATTACCATTTAATCACAACATGTAACAATATGATAGATTTGTACTGCCATCACACTAATCCTACCACAGTATTTGAATGTCTGAAGGTAAATTATATTTAAATGATAAATGCCTCAATCATTTATAACTACTTTTGTAAATGTGTTTAATATATTTTTAGGCACATCATGACAAACCAGATTTTGAGGAAAGTTGTAAAGTAGTCATAGTAAACAGGATGATAGAACAAAATACAGATTATCGTTTCAATATTAACTTGCAGAAGAACTGTGATATGGATATTAGAAAACACTGTTCAAATATTGTTGGTAAGTAAAGAAATAAGTACAAAATTATTTTTTTATCATATCTTAATTATGAAAATCCATGTACAGTTACAGTCACAGACAAAGATGTTACGACTTCTTGTGTAATTTATGAGCGGATTCTTTTCATACTTATATTTGCACTTGACTTACACATATTTCATTTGCTACTGAACAGATTTAATTAATTAAAAAATTGTAAAACATCATTTTGGGGTGAACATTACGGCACTTTAAACTATTCTGTCTATTCTGAATAACTATTCGGGTTTTGATACATTTTTTGGAATAAATATTTATTACTTGATGATATGATGATATGTTACAGACAATGAGCCACAAGATGTTGAACTCCAAGGAAAAGTATTAGATTGCCTGACAGAAAAGTTTCGACAGTCGAAATTGACGAGCGGCTGTGAGAATGAACTGACTAACATACTCAAGGAACAAGCACTGAACTACAGATTAAATCCTCTGCTTAGCAAACTGTGTAATGCAGAAATACAGACAATATGTGCAGTGCCTGATGATTCAATCACGAAGTCTGACGGACAGGTAAGTTATGGTGATAGATTTAATTTACTGCACACACGTTTTCCTGTGGGTGGCGTAAGAGTCGGCTAAGGGATTGAAGTGTCACTGACCATTGACATCGAAGATTCATGATGGATAGCAGCATCACGAATCATAGTAAATACTACTGCGATCGGCAACCCGCTTGCCCAGCGTGGCAATTATGGGCATTTACCTCCTAATGCGTCCATACCCATAGGCTAAGGAGAGGTCGTTGTGCAGCAGTGGACTGATATAGGCTGGCGATGTGATGTGATGTGATGTTACAAGTTTAGGTACCAACTCATGAGTAGATTTTAGAGTAGGATACTATAATCTCAATCTGCTAGACGCATAGTTAATGAGAGGCCTACTTCCAGCAGTGGACTAACATAGGCGAATGATGATGATGAATCTGCTCCACCGCCTAATGCACATAACATTTTATGGCAATGAAATTTAAACCATTGGTAAACAAGTGACCTAAAGTATATTTTCCTGTTTCAAAATTTAAACAAAGGAAATTCAACTGTATTTTCTTATCTAATTAGGATTCAATTTTTTAAACCCATATATTATATACCTAAAATGGATATAATCTCGTAAAGTTAGCGAGGACAATGGTTTAATTATTCATTTGGCGTAGACCCGATGACGCATTATCGTACGATAAATATTAATTCGCTTCATGATATCAGCTTAAGTGCTTATTGACGTAATTAGAGTCTAGATTTGGTTCTCTTATAGTTTGTGAGGTATAACTTTGTACATTTGAGAGGACCCTTATTTTTATAGGACGCCAAGGAAACGATGGATCGTTTCGTGCAATTTTTTTCGATACGACCTTAGCGTCTTATCAATAAGGGTCACAATCACAAACGTCAAATGTTCGAAGTTATATCTCACAAACTATAGGTAGAGTCAATCAAGTTATTTGTGTTACACTTCTGCATACAAATTGTATAGGGAAGTGTAAAAGATGCTAAGGTCCATTGCTCCGTGTCAATTTTTTCAATACTTTTCGATTCTTAGCATCATATAAATAAGGGTCCTGTCACATGAATTATTATTAATAAATGAACTATAACATGATAAATTAAAATTGGATGCATTCACAAAGTAAACCATACTCGTTAGGTTCAGATCAGACACTTCAGGCTCATATCATAGCCGTATGGTGTACGATCATTTTGAACCTCTTTTATTTCGTTAGAATGGTTTGAGAGGGTGAACATTTTAAGTAATGGACTGTGTAAGGTGTAATAGTAGGTACATTTCGATACAAGTGCAAAAATATTTTTTTCGACAAGGGTGAAAATTGGAGTGAAACGAGGGCGACAATCACCCGAGTTAAAAAGAAGTTTTTACACGTGTATCGAACGACTTTTTTCATAACAAGTGCCTTAAAAAGAGAAATTTACGCACGCGTAGCGTAAAGTTTACTTTTCCGCACTAGTTAGGAAAATACTGTTAAAATCTACCTGACGTTGCGTTGCGTATTTGAATAATGACGTAAACAATAGATTCTGCTTGAGTAAATAAAAAAAACAGCATTCTGTTTACACTTGAGATACTTACCTTCAGAATGCCACTGACATGCTAATAAAACATTTGGTGACATGATAAAGGTGACATTATCAAAACAATACTGATTTAACACGTCTATTAGTATTTACATTAGACATAGCAAAGACAGATTCTGCAAATTCAACATAAAAGGCCGGCCACGACATTGGTCTAAGGCGACCAGCGATCTTATATAAAACTATTTCAGGTTGAAGAATGTCTCAAGAACGCTTTAGTAAACAACAAAATAGTCTCCCCAGCGTGCGCACATGAAGTGGCCCAAATAATCGAAGACAGGAAAGTGGATATCAATGCCGATCCTCTGCTAGAGCGGGCTTGCACTTTCGATTTGCTGAAATATTGCAAGGATTTAGAGCATGGCGATGGAAGACGTAAGTAATTATCTGGGTGCTTAGGCAAATTACCAATCGCTGACGCGTAATCGTCAATCGTAAACGGAAGGCAGCTAGGTGCTAGCTGAAGAGTGACAGAGAGGGAAAACTCCGACACGCTACTAAGCGTTATCGATTGGCAACGTGGCTAAGCATCCTGTTCGATGAAGTACGACTGTCAATTTTTTTTTCGTACAATACCTAGTTTATTAAAAGTCTGCGTGGTGACGCATTAAAAATACATTTGTCTCCACCCCAAATCTTCGCGTGAGTGTCGTAAGAGTCGATTAAGCGATCGTTCAAAATTGATGACCGGCAGCAGCGTCATGGACACATTAGTGCGATTGCCAACTCGCTTGTCCATCGTGGCGATTATACGCATTACTTTCTAATGCAACCCATAGCTATAGGAGTAACTAGTATAAGTAGTAATAGGAGAGGCCTACGTCTACCAGTGGACTGTAATAGGCTGATGATGATGTGACTTTAATAATTAGTAGGTATATCAATCAACATCTTGGACATTTTTATACCTACATACCTGCGATCATATATAACATAGACGTCTAACGCCAGCTCAAAAATGCCCCCAAAAGCAATTGTTCAATTGTGCCAAGATGGGCAGGACGTGGCGCTTTTCTTAACACCGCGCATATTTCGGCGCAACATCTTTGACAAACGTTTATAGAATATAGCCAATCAAAACTTTGATGAACCAATCACAACCATTTTTAAATGGCGGTTTAAGTTTTAATAGGTTGATATTGACAATCAGTACCGTGACGCATTAAACAGGGGGTGACACTTGTCAATCAAAATTCAGGACCGTTTTTGAAAGGCATTTTAATATGGCGTGCGGCTTCTATGTTTTATTTGTTCGTAGCTACATACTTATTTACGGAGATACAAGATTAGTTCCTTCCAAATTCTCCTTGGAAGACACGGTCAGCATACATTTCGTAGTTCAACAAACTCTACGTACATACATTGTGACGTACATGATCTGCGCCAGTAAAGCGCTTTACCCACGTTTATAGCTTGTATTTGTTGTACTAAGTATATTATAGACACATAGCCAACAATGACTTTAACCTCAAGCGACATGTACGCCATTGGGTGTATAGACTGTATAGGTACGTGGATATCCAATAATAGGGCAATGCACTCATTGTTCTATTTGTCCACATTTATTATGATTTCAGGTCTAAAATGCTTGAAAATTATACTCAATGACGACAGCCGAAAATTGGAGGAAGAATGTAAAAAAGAATTGACAAATAGATTGGAAATGTATAAACATGTTAGTGCTGTAAGTATGAAATTGTTGTCATGATCTATGTAATTTTAAGCGTCTTTATGAGCCGTTACATGCTATGGATAGCTACATGAGACAGCAATGCTAATAAGCGATATGCAAAGTTCGTTTCTTTTTTAATTTATGCAATCGGTGATAGTAATTCTTAATTTGCATTGTTATGTTTATATAACAATGCAAATTTCGCTGTCACATCAAAAAGGAAATGTCATGCCAGATGCCACCTACGACAGGGAACAAAATATTAACTCGCAGCCCCAATATCATATGGTTCTGTGTTACACATTCGGGATAATTAAATCTATGTTTTGTATTTTTATTATGTTAATAAAAGTGAAACATAGAACCTTGTGGGTAAGTGTGTTTGTTAACTTCGGTGAAAGGGTTAAGGCTGGCTTTAGTGTCCCGCGGATCGTCCGCGCGGAGTGTAGGTCCGCGCAAGTCGTTTTAGTATTGCGCTGACCGCTTCGGAGAACAGGCGTGAGCAATGCATCCAATGTGAAGTGTTGCTAAAGATTGCCCTGTATTAGCCAAGGAAAAAAAAAGCGCAGGAGACTACATGTTCGTTCACCCTTTAGTCGAGCAGATTTCTTTCTATAACGCTCCAGAGCATCAGTACAGTCGCCATCAGATATATGGTAGCGGTCGAGGTCCCCAAATAAATCGGAGCAAATGTAAATTTCAATAAATTCGTTACGTGAGAAAAGGCAATGATTTGGGAGCGTGTAATTCGTCATAAATTTAGGAGCAGACACTTTTCAATAAATTCGTAACGTACAAGTAGGCAAAGATATCGAAACGAACATGACTCAAAGATATCGAAGCAGCCAGGATGATCATAAAGATCGGAACATTTATAGGAAATACACCTTAAGTCTGCGTCACATAGTTTGTTTTAATTTGTTACTATGTTGTCACTGCTACTACTTTAAGTTGTCAATGTCAAAGATGATTTTGACGACACTGTGTGGGTGAGTAAATGAGTTTCCTAGATAAAAGAGAAGTTTTCAAGCATCATTATCGAAAAATGCATAAATTCAATTTTGATTTTTTATTGATGTAATCATATTAATACGGGATAGGTAAATAAAATCGCAAATCTAGAAAATTATTTATTTGAACGGAACTAAAAAAGTATAAAGGGTGAACTGAATACCTAAAAGTCATTTGCGGATCCTATTTTACCACGGTGACAAGTCCGAGAATTGTAAATTGACTGTTTCTCCCATTGCCATGGGCTACGATTACCACTTATCATCAGACGGGCCGTGTGGTTGTTTGTGTTTCAAATATATTGCAAGAACTTTTAAAATCAACAATAAATACCGTCTTTTTCGCGAAGCAATATTATACAGTGTGTAAGTCTAATACGGGCGATCAATTAAACCAGGCATGGGATTCACTAGTGTAATCATGGATTACAAGGTTTTTTTAAAGTTACTCTTAATTATGACCCCACAGATTTTTTTAAAGATTATCGGAGCAACAATGTAGGTACGAACATTTGTTATTGTTGATATGGCAGTTATGTCATCTGCTTTTGAAATTAGCTGTCATCGAGTGCTTAACTCGCGTATGTTGCTCTACATTGCGCGCCGAATTATTTTGTATGGAAAATTTTGTTGTTCTAATTTTAAGTAAAAGTTATTTGAATGTACTTATTATGTCGTAAACTAACACCCGTTAAGAGCTTCGCCCGTATTAGACTTACACCCTGTATATTGTCACAAAAATACGACAATTGTAGCGAAATTCCAACATAGGTCGAAACCGCATATCAAGAATTTACAAAAATCGTTCTAAACCTTGTGACAATTGTCACGACTTCCGAAAGTAAAATATAGTACATTACGACACAAGTAAGAAAAAAATTAAGTGAAGTGGAACGAGTGGACATAAAATAAAGCACGACCAAAGGGAGTGCTTTAAATCTACACGAGTTACGAATTTCTATTTCGCACGTGCATTATTCGCCTATTCCATGTATCCCTACTGCGATATCCCCCCTAGTGGGGACATGTGGAATAAGTTTCCATTTATTTCTACCGGTAGGGATACATGGAATTGAGTCGTCCATCTATCCCTCCTATTTATTAATGGTAGGGCCAGATGGAATATACTCCAATCATCCCAACTGCTTTCCCCCCTGGTAGGGATAAGTGTAATTTTTTCCGTTTATCTATACTTTTTGATCCCATGGGGGGTATAGGTGGATTTTATTATATATATACCTACTAATTTCCCCCCTAGTAGCGATACATGGATTATTTTCCATTTGGCTCTACTCACTTGCTGTTTGGTGGGGATGTATGGAACTTCTTCCACTAAACCCTACTTCTTTTCTGTTTGGAGGGGATGTATGGAACTTCTTCCACTAAACCCTACTTCCTTTCTGTTTGGTGGGGATGTATGGAATTTCTTCCACTAAACCCTACTTCCTTTCT
Source organism: Thaumatotibia leucotreta (assembly GCA_025490895.1). NCBI lineage: Eukaryota > Metazoa > Arthropoda > Insecta > Lepidoptera > Tortricidae > Thaumatotibia > Thaumatotibia leucotreta. The sequence continues at coordinate 19,066 of JALPQI010006795.1, forward strand.
GTTTGGTGGGGATGTATGGAACTTCTTCCACTAAACCCTACTTCCTTTCTGTTTGGTGGGGATGTATGGAACTTCTTCCACTAAACCCTACTTATTTTCTGTTTGGTGGGGATGTATGGAACTTCTTCCACTAAACCCTACTTCTTTTCTGTTTGGTGGGGATGTATGGAACTTCTTCCACTAAACCCTACTTCTTTTCTGTTTGGTGGGGATGTATGGAACTTCTTCCACTAAACCCTACTTCTTTTCTGTTTGGTGGGGATGTATGGAACTTCTTCCACTAAGCCCTACTTCCTTTCTGTTTGGTGGGGATGTATGGAATTTCTTCCACTAAACCCTACTTCCTTTCTTTTTGGTGGGGATGTATGGAACTTCTTCCACTAAACCCTACTTCCTTTCTGTTTGGTGGGGATGTATGGAACTTCTTCCACTAAACCCTACTTCTTTTCTGTTTGGTGGGGATGTATGGAACTTCTTCCACTAAACCCTACTTCTTTTCTGTTTGGTGGGGATGTATGGAACTTCTTCCACTAAACCCTACTTCTTTTCTGTTTGGTGGGGATGTATGGAACTTCTTCCACTAAACCCTACTTCTTTTCTGTTTGGTGGAGATGTATGGAACTTCTTCCACTAAATGCTACTTCTTTTCTGTTTGGTGGAGATGTATGGAACTTCTTCCACTAAACGCTACTTCTTTTCTGTTTGGTGGGGATGTATGGAACTTCTTCCACTAAACCCTACTTCTTTTGTGTTTGGTGGAGATGTATGGAACTTCTTCCACTAAACGCTACTTCTTTTCTGTTTGGTGGGGATGTATGGAACTTCTTCCACTAAACGCTACTTCCTTGCTGTTTGGTGGGTAAATATTTAATGATTATTATGGAACATGTTCTAACAGCAATGACTATAAAATAGAAGAGATTGGCGGATTGGTACTCTGCAACCCTTACCAGGATTAAAACAAGCTTTCGCTTAGCCAGAAAATATTTGTATACTAAAAAAATAAAAGTAGTACGAACAAGCTATAGTGCTCGTTAGACCAAAATGTACGCGCAAATGAAATCAAACCATTTCTTTGTATTAAACCACGGTAATTGCCGTAACCAGCAATAACCATCGTAAAGAAGTGCGTTTCCGCGACTCCTTTATATTATGATTATTTCTTTCGGCACCTTAGGACATTAATGTAAAAAAAAAATTTTGTAACTGACAATTTCAAAAGGCAGTTGAAGATGAAGTTTTGTATTTGAAAGAAGCATTTGCGTTGCGTGCCAGTGCCTGAAGATAAAAATAAAAATATTGAATGAAATATAATAAAAAAAAACATAGCAAAAAAACACTGATCAGGTAGTTTTAGCTATAGTAAAGACTTCAGTTTTGTACAAATGTTATAACGTTACTGTTTTAACTTTAGATATTAAAGCTAGCAACGGACTTAGCATTGAAAACGATATGTTCTAGAAAACTTTCCGTTTTAAATCATGGAGGTGTTTTAGACGGAAAGGTACTTTAAAGTCAGTTCTTCTTAGAGCCTAGTTGCATACCAACAAATGGATTCAATTACCTTAAATGAGCATATTGGAAACCAGACCCGTTATCAGTGGTGAAAATTCATTGAAACAAAGGTCGAAAAAATAGCCAAAAGGCAATATCATACAAGCGTTTTATTGAACTAAGCGAATTAAATGATGCGAAGTGAGAACATGTGACTGTTTTTGATTACCTGTGCCAGGAAAACTTTCCAATTATCTCTTAATATAACACAATCGGGTAGAGCCGTGCAGAATATTATCCATCTATCCCTACCAAAAAACCATTGGGTAGAGATGTAAGGAATGCTTTCCATCTATCCCTACTAAAAAACGATCGGGTGGGGATGTAAAGAATACTTTCCATCTTTACCTACCATACAGTAATCGGGTAGAGATGTAAGGAATACTTTCCATATATCCCCACTAAAAAACAATCGAGTAGAGAAGTAAGGAATATTTTCCATCCATCCCTACCAAAAAACGATCTTGCAGGGACAATGGAAAAAAATCCATATATCTCTACTGGGGAGCAAATCAATAGAGATACGTGAACATAATTCCACTTATCGCCACGGGGGTGGAAACAGTAAGGATAAATGGAAACAATTCCAACTATCCCCACTAGGGTGGAAATGGTGGGGATATGTGGAAAAAAATCCATTTTGTATAAAATAGTAGAACTAGATGGAAAAATATCCCTACCGGTAGAAATAAACGGAAAAGTATTCCACATGTCCCCACTAGGGGGGATATCGCAGTAGGGATACATGGAATAGGGGCTAGTGATAATTGTATGCTTGTGGCAAACAAGCACATGGACCGTCCGATAGAAAGCGGTAGACGTAGCCTGCGGAGGCTTGTGACATCAGTAACAGTGATATTACACAATTGTCAAACTTGTCATTATGTAATTTTTTGTGTGTTGGGTCAATAGGGTTATTAAACAGAGATACGTTTATGCTACTGTTGCTTTACTAAAATACAGGGTGGCTAATTAAAATCAGTCAGTATCAGAATGTCTGAAACTATCGTACAAACGAAAATATGTTCTTAGGAACCATGTCATCGATTTTAATAAACAGAAAAACTGCATTAATATATTTGAAAAAAAAACACTACCCAGCAGGAAATCGAATCCGGTTGTTTTGAAAAAATAAACTTATCTGCACTATTTCTATTCGGATATCCATTGTGTAGGTCTTAAGCAGTAAATAGTAGTATTTGTTTTTAGGAACCATATCTATCATCGATTTTGATTAAAAAAACTGAATTTATACATTAGAAAAAAAACGTGTTGAATATGTGAAAACAATGTATTTACTGTAAATGTCTCTAAGAAGCATGATGTCTAAAATGAATAAAATACAGTAAATGTTTTAAATAAAGCAGTTTTTTTATCAAAATCGATGATAGATATGGTTCCTAAAAACAAATATTACTTAGTATTATAGTTTCAGAATTTCTCTTTCAAAAAAATAAGTTTTAAGACAAAATATTATTAAATGACGTACTGACATTTCTATTACTCGCTAGGGAATTTCACTTTTCTATTACTCCCGCTATGCATGCAAGCAATGGCGCGCTTAGACAGCAAATGTCAGTATTCAGTATTCATTTTATGTGATGAAAAGGTGACATTAACTGGCCCCCAAGATCGCCTGATTTGACAGCTCCTGATTTTTTTTTCTGTGGGGCTATTTAAAAGGATTTGTCTTCCACGATCACTGAAATAACGCCGGAAATAAGTGAAAAAGTGATGAAAAATGCGATGAAAAGGGTTGGCATCTGCGATGCTACTGGAGGTGGATATTTGTCTGATTATTTTCCATGTGTAATTGCCGACCCAAAATACTTATATTTAACCAGTGATACTTTATATTTTTTGTGTTATGTACTTATGTAGGTATAGAACAAAATTTCAAAAACAAAGTGTATATATCTTATTTGGCCACCCTGTATGACTATGAATATATTCTAGATTGACTTACACACTGCTGTTGTGTCAACAGTACTTTCAAATCCCATTGTAATCTTAGTTTAATAATACCTACTTCAATATAATTATTACTCGAACTATTCATTACGCCACCGAGTACCCGACATCTTCTCACGAAATTTAGCTTTGCTCCTTGTTCTACCTTTGCCAATTTTGGCAATGCGTCAAAACAGCGGTTAACTAGAAAACTCATTTTAATGATTTAGGCATAATATCTGTCCAACTTGCAAAAGAGACAGAAATATATTTGTCACGATGACAAATGTCTACTCTTTTCGAAGAACGTCACAACAAACCACTCTGTTCTAAATTCAAATTATTGACAACCTATTCAAGACGTGTGGCTGACCATAAAGAATTTAAAGCGATGTGTATATGACACTAAGGTATATTTTCCATAAATGTTAAGATATTTACGAACACCCTGACTGCTCAGATATTTCTGATTTCCGATATTTTTGCCTAATTATACGTTACGAATTCATTGAAAAGTGGTTGCTCCTAAATTTGTGACGAATTACATGCCTCTAAATTATTGCCCTTTTCTCACGTAACGAATTTATTGAAATTTTACGTTGCTCCGATTTATTTGGGGACCTCGATCGCTACCATATATCTGATGGCGACTGTACATATTGCTCCGCGCGGATCGGGCGGTCCGCGTGACTCTATAACCAGCGTAATAAATAGTAGACAGAATGTGGAATACAAACTTAGTTTTTTAGACTCTAACACTTCTTTCCTTTTCCAGGCAAGATTAGAAAATCTTGGCGATGTTATAAATGAAATGTCATCTTCTCCTGCGAAAAAATACTTCCTAGTCATTGGTATCTCAATGGTTGGCCTCATCTTTATATTTGGTCTATACTGTGGACGCATGACAAGACGGGCTATGTATGTTAAGAAGAAATAGATTTAAGTAGGTAAAATACAAACAAATAAATACTTTATTAGTCTTTAATAAAATGGATTTATTTATTCCTTTTTCAGGTCTCTAAAATATAGTAACAATGTACGTACAAAAATTGGTCATTACCTAATTCCCATCAAGGGAAAAGGAACCTTAGTAGAAGTGGTTCTTATAATGGGTTATTCCCACCTGTTACCACCAACTTGACACCAGTGGTAACAACTGGGATTTTTTTTCCCACCTGTTACCACTGGGAACAACTGGGAATTAAAATTCCCAACTGTTACCACCAAACTATTAACCAAATATTTTAGTAGGAAAAAAAATCCCAGTAGTTACCACCAAGTACTCTAGTGGGAATAACCCCTTATAATTACATATTCACAAATAAAAGTATGACCTAATTCCTTAATTAACAATTAAAACTGATGTACATTTTTTATTGTGAGTGCCCGCGTCACCACCAATACAAAATTGTACCATGCAGATTATGGCTTGCATTAGATGGGATGGGATTAACCCCTCGTATGCTTAGACACGGATCCGTGCGTGGGAATTTCAATCTATTGTTTTAAGTGTCAAGGTAATTTTTACAGTAACATAATTTGACAGGAAGCATACGAGGGGTTAACTTTTACATCATAAAAATCGGATTTTGGTCTTATTTATCAGTCTGGAGAGTTATATTGGATATTGATTGTCTGATATATCAGTTTATGGTGGTTAAAAGGTTAATTAAACAATAGCAGCAGTTTTCTAATAATTTACCTAAGTCACTAGAGTCTGTAATGATTTAGGAGTCTTTCCACTCAGAGATTTCATCAAAATCCATGTCTTCAACATCATTTCCAGTCTCCTTTTTGATGGCTTTAATTTCTTTTTTGATTTGGACTTTATTTTCACCCTTCTTGTCTCCCTGAAGTTTTTGACTCTCTTCAAAGTATTGATTAGGGTGATTTATGCCCAATCCTAAGTCAACATTATGAACAGCATCAAAATATTTACTGCAGGCAATTTGGAAATGCCCCTTTTTGACCATATCTACTATATTGTGTACTGCTTGGGCATCCAGTGCATATCCTTGTAGTCTATTCTTCAACCCACTTGGATCACAGTGTTTGAAAGGGCACCCATGGCAGTCACCAGGTCCAACATTAGTGCTAATTATCCTCATACAGCTGAATGGTGAATAATTTCTCTTGCTTCCTTCTTTACCATAATTGTATCTCACATTGTAAGCATACTGTTTTTCAAATTTGTCCAATTCCATTATTTTTGTGAATTCATCCCTCCAGAATCTTAATGAGTCTTCCAATGTAACTCCTATTCCTTTTAGGAAGAGACCATACTGGAGTCTCCCTCCATGTTTGAGGTGATGGGCAGCTCTTAGCTGCTCATGCAATTGTCTCATACATAGTGGGAATGACTTCAGAGAGAGGGAGTCGAGGCTTTCAATAGGCACTACTGACTTTGTGTCACTATAGTCAGTACCGGTGTAAGTCTGGTGCAAACCCTTGAGCAACCCAACAAGCCTCTCATCATTCTCAACCTCGGATAGATGCTGTGAAGCAATTGCTAGACTTTGCTTCAAATGTGTCCTGTACTGAGCTGAGAGAACTGATATGAAGTCCTTATGTGGTATATAAGCATATCCACCATTTAGATAAGCTTTCCTAGATCTAACAAGGTCTAGAACTTCATAGAATTTGACTTTGTAGTATTTCAAATTGTCAATGTTTTGATGTGGTGTGGATTCTCTCAAATAATGAATGATGCTATCCTTTTCCTCATCTGAGATATTAGTATAACATAGATTGTTTAATTTGAAAAATGTATCTACTGTCTCACCTCTCATGATCATGAATCTCATTCTGAAAAGTTCCATCTCTCTCGCAATGAACCAGCGTCGCAGCTCTTCAGTGCGGCAGTATGCCAGCCGCAATATAAAATGTGCGATGTGATCTTTACGTCTCGCCTGCAAATCAGCTTCAGTAGTACCACAGGCGGTCTTCTCACAAAGCTTCATGTAATATTTAATCCCCTGTGTTCTTAATTCATTCAGCACATAATCCGTCCATTCTTCAGAGTATATTCGCAAACCTTTTAAAGTAGTCGCTGTAGCTAAAGTTCGTAGAAGTGTTAGTCTCTCCAAAGCTAACGTTTCGAATTCGTGAAGAGAAATGTTTTCGGTTGGAGGCAGTTTGTACATTTGCAGATCGTGTGGATAAGTTTCGACAAGGCTGCCGGTTATGGGACCTCTCGTAGACTTTCTTTTGATTTGAAGATCCATGGCGTTTATTAATTTAACGCTAGATTTTAGTAATTCTACACTTTATACTATTTTCGAGATATAAATTCAGTCTACCAAATACGACTTTCCGAGTTACACTTGCAGTTGCATCGTTTTCGCGCTTATATTTGACACTGACAGCTGACAGTTAACATTGACAACTTGACAAGTGACATACTCGATATGAGAGTTCGGGTGGTTCGGATTTAAGCTGATTCAAGGACCATTTCTAGTTATAATAAAAAAAATCTAAATATTTTCGTCTATTGATAATCACTCAGGATAATCATTCGTGATATTATAAAAACGAATTTAGAGAAAAATCCTTATCGAAAAATACCCGTAGTGTAAAGATCATTGTGCCTAGAACAAAATAAAATATTAATCAAGTGTGAATCTCGTGCAAATCTCGTGCCTTAAGGCTAATTAGTTATTTAATTATGCAACCCTTTAGAACAATACTATTTGTTTTTAAAATAAGCTATGGTTTACATGCTTAATACATCCAATAGGGTATGCTTGAAATGGAATAGAAAACGTGTCACGCACGCTCATGTTCTCTATCCTCGTCCCCCGCCTCGAACTCGGGAGCTGTCTGTCGTCCGTCTGTTCTGTCAAGTCTGTAAACTCGGCAAAATCGAATTTGCTGTAAAATTGTTTTTTAATTTAATTTGTATGGAAGAAACATGCAATAATGCATAATCTAAACTCGTAATTTTTTTAGTGACGTGTACAAAACTAGTTTTGAGAAGTTGTTGTTTAAATTAAGTGTATTATGGTATCTAACAAGATGCAGTCGTCATTAGATGATTTAGTCCAATATACACAGCTATTTAAGCCTGTAGCGACTGTTCTTCAGGGGACAGTGCTACCTTTTCTCATAGTATATCCGGTGATATTTTATTCATGGATTGTGGTGTACGGTTTCGAGGATAACGTGGAGGCAGGCTTCGTCGTCGTCGCAGTCGTGGCCACGATACAAATTCTTGTTTGTTTATGTTGCTATTGGAGTGTTCATATTCAATGTTTCCTGTCGTGTTCAATGGTAAGAATTTTTAACCAGTTACTACTTCCTTAGCCTTAGTTATAGCTTATTCAGATAACCAACAATTTGCTCACAATAGGATGTCTATTCCTATTTTAATGAACATATGGTTAAAGTGCTATATTTATGTTTGTTTTTATTAACAAATACATATTTGATTATAACCTTTATTTACAGGTGAAAGATCCCATACAAGCTGAAATTGTTAAAGTTGTTCCAACACCCAATAATGGATTTTCTGAAATTGTCAAGTTGCATCACACTAAGGTAAGTTTCTGAAGTTCAATTTGGTAATCATTATGACCAGGTGTGTTGTAATTATTTTGCCTACACTCATTAACTCCACACTGATAATAGATAATGGTGTGCTCATTATGAGTTCCCTTATTTTATTGATCTTTAAAGTAGGAATGCCATCAGCTTTATTTCACAAAGTATTGTCTACTTATTTATAAAAGAATGAACTTGATTTTCTGGCCAATAAAGAAGCTGCTTTGGTAAGGTGTAAATCACACTTAAGGCCTCCTACATCGGATGCGCGTGTACATGGCGTGTGCGTTGTAGCATATTTAAATGTTATAGTAGATGGCACACTCTTTGCCATACATGCGCGCAGGTACGCCATACTATCTGTGTGCCATTTAATGTAAATATAAATGCTGCAAACACATTCAGTGTGGCTCAGCCTTTATAGCAATTGTCAGTAAAATAAAAAATAAAAACTAAATAAAAATATCATACCCATAGGAACTAAAATCAAATATCTTCAGTAGTATTCAATGTTCTATAATTTTATTTTGTTTTTGAAACAACCATATGTGGTGATTTTTTTACTTCTGTTAGGTAATTAAAGTTATTTAATTGCTGCATATCTATTAGTTGGTAATAGTTTATTCAACTGCGAAATCTCATAAACGTCTAAAGATAGTTTAGGCTTGGGACAGTAATCTATAACCAGTTGGAACAAAATTGGGTGATACTCTTGTCTGCATCTGACCATCATCTATGACAAACTATCATAGCTACTTATCTCTATCATGTTTAACATTACTCTTTTGTGTTACAACTTTACCAAATACAATTATTTTTGTATAGTTGCCATCAGATATATCATACTCAAAAATATCTAAACACACCTCTACTGTTATGGCAATAAAGGTGTGGTCAGATATTTTTGAACACTCTGAAGGCTACAATATAACTAGGGGTCGGAACTATGGGTGCAAAACTTTAACAAAACTTTTCAAGTAAACTTGGCATAGCACATATGTACATCCATAAAAATACCCACACATTGTAAGTTGAAGATTCCGAAATAGTGAATAAAATTGGATACAGATTTGTCAATAATATTCGTATTTTTCTTAGCTAAAGTGTTCCCATATGTCAATTTTAAAGTTTTGTTAAAGTTTTGCACCCATAGTTCCGACCCCTAGATATAACTGATGACAACTGTTGAACTCTATTTAATATAATTATTATTATTTTCAGTCCACCAAAAAAGGCAGTCTCAACCCAGATGTATGGTTTATGTTCCAAAAAAGCAAATATGTTTATGATTGGGATAAGAAGGCCTTCAGCACAGTGGAGTTCCCCATCAACAGAACTCATGACCACTACTTAGAATCCAAGGGATATGCAGATGATGAAGCCATAGATGTGGCAGAAAAGGAATTTGGGAAAAATGAAATGATTATGGTAAATTATTGTTGTAGTAGAACTTAATTTTTCGAAATTTAAATTACAATACTCATAAAAATTTAGGTCCAAAAGCAAGCTTATCCTTTTTAAAATCATACTCTTTGAAATGTATTCCTGATTTCCAAATGTTTCTTTTATTCTTAAAATTTTTTCGTTTTTTTTTCAGGTTGTACCAGAATTTATGGAACTGTTTAAAGAAAGAGCTACAGCACCATTCTTTGTGTTCCAAGTATTCTGTGTAGCTCTCTGGTGCCTTGACAAGTACTGGTACTATTCCATTTTCACCCTCGTTATGTTGGTCATGTTTGAGTGCACACTAGTCCAACAGCAACTAAGGAACATGTCAGAAATCAGGAAAATGGGTAACAAACCATATAACATCAATGTTTACAGAAACAGAAGATGGCGGCAAATACTGAGTGACCAATTAGTGCCAGGTGACATTGTTTCTATTACACGCTCAGTGAATGAAAATCTTGTACCTTGCGATATTGTTCTCTTGAGGGGTTCCTGTATAGTGGACGAATCTATGTTGACTGGAGAGAGTGTTCCTCAAATGAAAGAGCCTCTCGAGAATGAAAAGAACACACAACAGAACTTAGATCCAGAGGGTGAAGGTAAATTACACATGCTCTTTGGTGGCACTAAAATAGTACAGCATTCGTCACCTAGCAAAACTTCAGGCCTGAAAGCACCTGACAATGGATGCATTGGCTATGTAATTCGGACAGGCTTTAACACATCGCAGGGTAAACTTTTAAGAACCATTTTGTTTGGAGTTAAAAGAGTCACTGCCAATAATTTAGAAACATTTGGGTTTATTCTGTTCTTGTTAATATTCGCGATCGCAGCCGCTGCATATGTTTGGGTGAAGGGCTGTGAGGATCCTACGAGGAACCGTTACAAGTTATTTTTGGAATGCACTTTGATATTGACATCTGTTGTTCCACCGGAACTGCCTATAGAGTTGTCTCTGGCAGTGAACACATCCTTGCTTTCGCTATCGAAACTAGCAGTATTTTGTACAGAACCATTTAGAATACCATTTGCTGGAAAAGTTGAAATTTGTTGTTTCGACAAAACTGGCACTTTAACCAGCGACAATTTAGTCGTAGAAGGAGTGGCCGGCATCGGCGATCATAAAGATGCCACTGTCATTCCACTCTCTGAAGCTCCCATGGAAACAATACAGGTATTAGCATCGTGTCACTCCCTAGTTCAGCTAGATGACGGCATAGTCGGGGATCCGTTAGAAAAGGCTACTTTGAAGGCTGCCGAATGGAACCTAACTAAAGGAGATGCTATAGTGCCAAAGAAAGGAAAATCGCCTGGTCTTAAGATTGTCCACAGAAATCATTTTGCAAGTGCCCTTAAAAGGATGTCGGTGATCGCTGGTTACCAGGTGGCCGAGCGTGGGTTTATAGAGACCCACTATATTAGCAGCGTGAAGGGAGCGCCAGAAACGATCAAGTCTATGTTAAAAGAGGTTCCTAGTCATTACGACCACGTGTATTTGACATTGTCGCGCAGAGGCGCCAGGGTCTTAGCCTTAGGTTATAGGAATTTAGGAAAATTAAGCTCCCAAGAGATCCGTGATTTATCAAGGGAAGATATAGAATCGGACCTAACATTTGTCGGCTTCGTAATAATTTCATGTCCCCTGAAAGCGGACTCCAAAAAAGCTATAGCGGAGATCGTTCATGCATCGCATTCGGTTGTTATGATAACTGGTGACAATCCTTTAACAGCATGTCATGTTGCCCAAGAGTTGCATTTTACGCAGAAGGAGGTTTTGATTTTGACGCAGACAAATGAAGAATGGGGATGGAAGTCTATCGATGAAGAGGTGTTTTTGCCTGTACAGCCGTTTAAGACAAGCAAGCAGTTGACTTCTAAATTTGATTTGTGTGTTACTGGCGAGGGTTTGAACTATCTCAATGACAGCCATTACAAGTTCATGATAGAGCTGATGCCTCACATTAAAGTGTTCGCAAGGTTCGCGCCGAAGCAGAAGGAGTTTGTGGTGGTGACGCTGAAGGCGCTAGGGTATTCCACGCTGATGTGTGGCGATGGCACCAACGACGTGGGAGCACTGAAACACGCTGATGTAAGTATATATATATATATATCATTTATTTACATTCATATTCATTGATATTTAAAGTATACCACTTTAGAAATTTCGGATATCCATTATAATAGTTTTTTACATTCATTACAGTACCGTAAAGTTGCGCAATCAATGATACGACTGATAAACGCGTACGGCGTATTAGTTTTATGTAACGTTAATGACCAATCTTTGTACCTACATATCTTCAACTTTACTGTGGAAATATTATGGATTTTTCCTATGTGATTCAAAATTATACTTGAACAAATCAAAGTTGTTTTTTTAACACAGTACACATGAGCATAAATGAGTCTCTTTCGAAAATGTTGTCTTTGGTGGATTTAGTTATCATAATATTATAATGTGAGACTCGTAAAAGTTGCAATTTGGTCATGCAACATTGATGTAACAAGACGCATTTATTCGAAAGAATTTGAACGTTGCGGAATCTCGCGTAAGTCCATCTGCCTGTATTATCAAAGCTAGCTTGTAGCCGACTGTGTTGTTCGCTAGCATCTATGAATCGCCTTTCCGATTTCGTATACAGCTGACAGTGGTGCTCAAAGGGTTAATTTAAAATACTACCATTTCAACTACTTGTCTTTATGAACTTATTGTGAAAACACAAATCAAATTATTTATTATCAAATGATTTATCTTCATTTGTGCGTTTATTTTTTCCCCAGTAGACTACTTAATACTATATAAATTATAAATATTGGATGTCATATACCAAAGAAAAAACAACCAAGATCACCAACGTCCGAGGTGGGGATCGTTTTTTCTTTGGTATATGACATCCAGTATTTATAATTTACCTATCTGTATATTTAAATCGTGTTCAGGTGGGCGTGGCGATCCTCGCAAACGCTCCCGAGCGCCTCCGCTCGCGACCCACAACCCCGGAGCCCGAGCCGCCGCGGCGCTCGCGGGACCCGCGCGAGGCCCGCGCCGAGGCCCGAGCGGAGGCCGCCGCTAGGCTCCGCCGCGCGATGAAGAAGTTAGAAGAGGAGGACCAACCGCAGTTGGTTCGATTGGGTGACGCGAGCGTCGCTGCGCCGTTTACTAGTCGGCTGTCTAGTATTTTGTGCAGTGAGTACATTCATATTCATATCCTGTCTTTTAAGAACGTTTGTCTTAAAACATTACTATCAGAAAAACACGACAGAAGTTCCTGCTAGGGTACGCCGAGCGATGAAGAAGTTAGAAGAGGAGAACCAACCGCAGTTGGTTCGGTTGGGTGACGCGTTGCTGCGCCGTTTACAAGTCGGCTGTCTAGTATTTTGTGCAGTGAGTACCCTCATACCCTGTCTTAGAAAGTTTTATCTCACAACGTTATTAGCAGACAAGCCCGGCAGAAGTCCCCGCTAGGGTACGTCGCGCGATGAAGAAGTTAGAAGAGGAGGACCAACCGCAGTTGGTTCGGTTGGGTGACGCGTTGCTGCGCCGTTTACAAGTCGGCTGTCTAGTATTTTGTGCAGTGAGTACATTCATATTCAAACCCTGTCTTTTAAGAACGTTTGTCTTACTACGTCACTATCAGAAAAACACGGCTGAAGTTCCTGCTAGGGTACGCCGAGCGATGAAGAAGTTAGAAGAGGAGGACCAACCGCAGTTGGTTCGATTGGGTGACGCGAGCGTTGCTGCGCCGTTTACTAGTCGGCTGTCTAGTATTTTGTGCAGTGAGTACATTCATATTCATACCCTGTCTTTTAAGAACGTTTGTCTTACAACGTTACTATCAGAAAAACACGGCAGAAGTTCCTGCTAGGGTACGCCGAGCGATGAAGAAGTTAGAAGAGGAGGACCAACCGCAGTTGGTTCGGTTGGGTGACGCGAGCGTAGCTGCGTCGTTTACTAGTCGGCTGTCTAGTATTTTGTGCAGTGAGTACCCTCATACCCTGTCTTAGAAAGTTTTGTCTCGCAACGTTATTAGCAGACAAGCCCGGCAGAAGTCCCCGCTAGGGTACGTCGCGCGATGAAGAAGTTGGAAGAGGAGAACCAACCGCAGTTGGTTCGATTGGGAGACGCGAGCGTCGCTGCGCCGTTTACAAGTCGGCTGTCTAGTATTTTGTGCAGTGAGTACATTCATATTCATACTCTGTCTTTTAAGAACGTTTGTCTAACAACGTTACTATCAGAAAAACACTTCAGAAGTTCCTGCTAGGGTACGCCGAGCGATGAAGAAGTTAGAAGAGGAGGACCAACCGCAGTTGGTTCGATTGGGTGACGCGAGCGTAGCTGCGCCGTTTACTAGTCGGCTGTCTAGTATTTTGTGCAGTGAGTACATTCATATTCATACCCTGTCTTTTAAGAACGTTTGTCTTACAACGTTACTATCAGAAAAACACGGCTGAAGTTCCTGCTAGGGTACGCCGAGCGATGAAGAAGTTAGAAGAGGAGGACCAACCGCAGTTGGTTCGATTGGGTGATGCTAGCGTCGCTGCGCCGTTTACTAGTCGGCTGTCTAGTATTTTGTGCAGTGAGTACCCTCATACCCTGTCTTATAAAGTTTTGTCTCGCAACGTTATTAGCAGACAGAAGTCCCCACTAGGGTGCGTCGCGCGATGAAGAAGTTAGAAGAGGAGGACCAACCGCAGTTGGTTCGGTTGGGTGACGCGAGCGTCGCTGCGCCGTTTACTAGTCGGCTGTCTAGTATTTTGTGCAGTGAGTACATTCATATTCATACTCTGTCTTTTAAGAACGTTTGTCTTACAACGTTACTATCAGAAAAACACGGCAGAAGTTCCTGCTAGGGTACGCCGAGCGATGAAGAAGTTATAAGAGGAGGACCAACCGCAGTTGGTTCGGTTGGGTGACGCGTTGCTGCGCCGTTTACAAGTCGGCTTTCTAGTATTTTGTGTAGTGAGTACCCTCATACCAGGGTATCTTAGAAAGTTTTATATTACAATACCATGTCATTATCAGACATGCCCGGTAGAAGCCGCTGATAAGTTACGCTGCAGTACCCTGTTTTAAATAGTTTTCATATCGCTGATGTCAGGCAAGCATACAGCTTACTTGATTATAGGCTAATACGTCGCGCGGTTATGCAGTTGCAAGAGGTAGATCAACCATTTCGTCAGACTTGGAGACGTGAGCGTAGCGCCGTTCAATAGTCGCTGCGCATATAAATAACTTATGCGGTCCGCCTGACTTAACCCTTTAATGGGTATTGGCAACATATTTGCCGTCATATAAAAAACAAAACCGAATCAATTTACGAATCCGTAAGGTTCGAAATCAAATGCTTTTACAGAGCTGTCAAATGGTCAAAGGGTTAAGGTACCGTAGCCTAAGAAGTATTTGTGCGCTAAATGCAGTACGATGAAGAAATTGGAAAAGCATGATGAACCGCATTAGGCAGCCGGACGTTTTACTAGTCGCTTATATTATGTGCAGTGCCTGATCTTCAGAGGTTACCTTATTTTATTGACATATGTAGCTCAAGAGGTATCCATCCATACGTATGCCGCCGCCTCCTTTTGAAACTTTTTTAGGCTCTTTATCCCAATGTCAAGAAGCTATCATAGTCAAATTGGGTGGGAATCGTCACTGGATTTAGACTTCACTTATCATTATGGCTATTGCTGTACCTATATCTCGTCTATGTCTGTTTTTTTCCCCAATAAAGGAAATAAAATAAAATAAAACGCTACACTTGCAGCTAAGCAGTTTATTATATTTTATTTTCAGTTTGCCACATCATCAAGCAAGGGCGATGCACGCTCGTCACCACTCTCCAAATGTTCAAGATCCTCGCCCTAAACGCACTGATTCTGGCGTACAGTCAGTCTGTGCTGTATCTCGATGGGATCAAGTTCAGTGACACGCAAGCGACCTTACAGAGCTTGTTGTTGGCTTCGTGCTTCTTGTTCATATCTCGGTCTAAGGTGAGTTTATAGTTAAGCGTTTCGGTTCAGCGGGTAAATCTTGGCATGTGTCATAACAATTGAATGTGCAGTCAGCGTTAATAATGAGGGTTCGGATATCTCGTAGCACGGTAAGACGTTAGAGAACCACGGAGTCGATTTTAACATGAAAGTTAACTCATACTCATACTCACATACTCATATACTCATTCCAAAAGTTTTTTATAAACGAAATAAATATAATTTGGAATAGAATTCAACTATATTTTAAATGAAAAATACGTAAAAAAACATGCAAACAAAACATAGTATAACTAAGCTTCTAGTTTGTAATATCCATGGAACACGTAGATAAAATGAAATTAAAAGCATTTTTTGACTAATTATATACATCAGGATGAGTATGAGTATAAGTTGACTTTTATGTTAAAATCGACTCCGTGGTTCTCTAACGTCTTACCGTGCTACGAGATATCCGAACCCTGTTAATAATATATCGTATACCATGAAAGCCGCAATAATGTGTGACACGCTCTTATATCGCGCTAAGGTTGTGTCCGATGTTTTTGCGACTTTTATGTTATAACAAGCTATTGATGCCGACTGTACGTGTTATTTTTATCCAGAACTAAACCATCCAATAATATTAAGGAATGTACTTCTTGCCGCCTAAATACCTATTGTAAGGTCTCCTGGTATTCAATGGAATGTATACAATTTAAAATGGGATAGCGTATATTTTAATTCCTTCAATCTTCAGTAGGTACCTATGATATAATTATATTCTTTTGCTAATAATTTGTTCTATGATGGCTAGCTATTTAAAATTAGTCGTTAATATATGTAGGTATAGGAAGAGCAATGATATTAAAGGCGTGAGCCTTTAATATCATTGCTCTTCCTATACCTACAACAAAATTGATCTTCATGTTCTAGTAATAAATGAAAAAAAAAAACAAATTTGAAATTAGACCACTTACGTTCTATGATGATGCCAGCATGTAGGTTCTCGTATTATCCAATATTAAACGATTACATTGATTTCCAGCCTCTAAAGCAGCTATCGAAGCAACGGCCGCTGCCGAACATTTTCAACGTGTACACAATCATGACGGTTCTCACGCAGTTCGCGGTGCATTTCCTTTGTCTCGTGTACTTGGTGCGTGAAGCCACGGACCGATCGCCCGGCAGGTAAGAATTAGTGTAAATTGTAATAAAATTATGAAATCGGATAAACTCGCGTATATTAACTAATTTTAACTTCATTCCGACGTTTCGAACACTTTACAAGGTTCTGGTCTGCGGATGACTGACAATGGAGGAAATTTTATTGATCTACCTCCATCAAAATCAAAAAGTGTTCGAAACGTTGGAATGAAGTTAAAATTAGTTAATATACGCGAGTTTATCCGTTTTCATAGTTTTATTTCATGTGTAATCCTCGCGGTAACCGAAGAAAATATTATGTAAATTGTAAGTTAAGAAGTGACAATACTCACTTCTTAGTTACTACTACTAAACCACTAATTGGAGTTCGAGGCCAAAGAATCTACGAAAATATTGCCACAACAATGAAATGTTCATACAATAGTAAATAATTATTTTCTAAAAACAGACGTTGAGATATATTATTTATTGGTAATTTTAATTCTTTAATTTATAGAAACAATATTATTTACTTATTTTCACGTAAATATGAGATATTTTAATAAAAACTTAATTATCCGCAATTATTAGTAACAAAGTTGGTATTGCGCTGGTATCACCTCAGGTATTAATAACATTTGGTACAGCAATTTAACTACACATAAATTAAAACCCTATTTCTGCATACGTTTAGAAAATTGCAGAATAATATATTGTAGCGTGCTTTATGTTCACATTTCGTATTCGTAAAATTCCTTTGACCTACAAATTTCTTTGGCAGTGCTAGTGCTATAGTTCTCCATTTAAATTATGATACAGATCTAACGTTTTGTTTTCTTCCGTAGTTTGTTAACAAGGTGACCCACTTGGTTCAGCCATGTTTAGCTTCGCTATACACCCCATCATCAAAAAATTAAATTCCAAATGAAATATACTGGGTGAAATGTTATAAAACACAATGATACAAATTCATATTTTCTGGATCTACTCACGATTACAGCCAAGTTTTACTATGGGACCAGCTTTGAAAAAGTTACCACTCAGGAGGATAAGTGATGAAGAAAACAAATGAAAAATAAAATGCAAAAAATGCTTTCATTTTACATTTTCAAATTTCTTTCCCATAATTTTAACCCGTAATAAGGCAGGGGGTTTAGTAATTTAACCATACCTACCGTCTTAATAAATATGGCACGGTGTCGTTTGTGTTCACTGGTAATTCAATTTCTTTTTAAAATAGGTTTTGAAACGTTGGCTCTTATCATTTTAAGTTCTTTACAAGAAAATTTTGTCATTTCTATGTTAGTTAAGAGAAAAGACAAGTTTTTAGGTATTTACGTGTTTTTAAGAAAATCCTAGGTAGTTGTGACAGCCATATTAAACAAAAAGGCGTACAAACATTACAGAGGTATATAATGTTTTTATTAGGAATTATTTTAAATAAATTAATTAAATAACAAAAAGGTTGTGGAAACCTGAAAACTTTATTTGACAATGACATAAGAGACTTTGACAGATTTGACAATAACGCATCTGTCGTAGTTTCGTTGGCCTCGAACTCCAATTACTGGTATAGTTACAGTCGCTTAGCTACTACTAGTTACAGTCGCCATCAGATATATTGCAGCGGCTACGGTACTCAAAAATATCTCAACATACTCTGACGTCATGAAAATAGAGGCTTACTCAGATATTTGTGAGCACCCTGGCCGCGTCGCGACGATTACGATTGTACCACGGTAATCATTAGGAATATAATTACAATATGAAAGGGTCCACGGAAAGAACATGTCTAGTTAATTCAAATTACAGAAGGAAAAACCACCTTACTTTTAACAGAATAAGGTCTGAATTTGCCCTGATTTTTTTAGACACTGCACATGTTTTTTCCGTAGACCCTTCATATTATTTATTGCACACCTCACAAAAAAAGAAGAAAAACACATTACAATATATGAAAAACAATAGAGGCAGACAACAGACACAACAATAATTACTTTTATTCCGTAACAAGAGTGAGATAGGAGTTGAACGCATACGGTCCCACAATATAGGTTACAGGTAGGGCTGCCAACTGTCCCGCTATATGTGGGACGTCTCGTTTCTGGGGCCCTAAAGTATGGGTCCGCGCGGGGCGCCGATTGTCCCGCTACTCCCGCTGTTCAGGGAATACTAAACTGGAAATACTAAAAAAGTAATATGAATACGTAAATGAAATTCAAGATTGCATCATGTTAATTTGAATGTATGTACCACGACGTCCGTGACTATAGCCCGCGAGCACCGTGCACTGACCGACCAAAATATGAATGATGATTGCATCTGAATTGAACCGATCTGAAACTAAGCATTGCTTTTGTCGTTCTTCCCGTCCCGCATTTTAGCGAAATCCCGCAATTTATTCGCGAATGTCCCGCATATCTGTGATCCTTGGTTGACAACCCTAGTTACAGGGTCTGCCATCTTGTAAATTAATTTAAATAAAGTATTCATTGCAAAAAATATAGTGAACGAATAGTCCTTGAAATACTTTTTGGTCAATTTTATATACATAGTTGTATTTTATTAGATTTGCTATCAGTACGAAAAAGGGGCACACTAATTTCAAATTCCCCTTATGTTTGTGTGTGCGTAACTTTCACTCTCGTGAAACTACCTATATATTCATTTAATTTCACCGATTATGGTTTAATGAAAACGAAACAACCTCTTGGACGCACAATACCTACTTACGTTTTAGTATATCGATTAAATAGTATAATTAAATTGGCAAGTTTATGATTTTTCGTTCCACAGAGACACAAAGCCGAAGCTAGACATGGACCTAGCGGAAGACGAGGAACGTGAATTTGCGCCAGATCTGCTCAATAGCACCGTGTACATTATATCTATGGCGTTACAGATATCCACATTCGCAATTAACTATAGGGTGAGTATTTAAGTGCCTATCTATTGTGATGATTTCGTAATATAAAATAACAAACTTCAGTTCTAATGTAAGAAAACATTGTGTACACGAGTCTTAATATATTTGCTGTCTTTGAATATTAATTTACCATCGTGTAAAGTCGTCTTCATAATTAAAAAAAAAAAAAGGAATAAAGGAATTGCGTGACGTACTGGTTTAAAACAAAAAAAAAGAAGAAAGGGGAGATGAAGAATTCAAAAAGGATCGCTGAAAATTATATCTGTACTAATTTAACAAGGATATTAAATAAAAGTGTAAAATACTCTAGCTTAAGTGCACAAATTTTCTTCAAGGTTTACAATCTAAAGTGATCCTTTTAGATGTCCATAATTTCGAAAACATGCTGCAGGCAATTATTTTTAGAACACTGTAAACAAAATCTGTGTGAGTTTAGTAAAACGTCCCACTTTGTCGTTTACCATAAAGCCGCTTTGTCGGTTTATTCATATGAAGATACAAGTAAATCTCGTCTTTATGGTAAGCGACAAAGTGGGACGTTTTACTAAAAACGAACACAAATGGTTTTCGAGTAGGTAACAGAGAAATCCGAGATAAGGGCACGTTTTGAAAGTATAAACTTTATTTCTGGAACTAATAGACAGTGATATTGTATAGGGTAGCAAAAAAAAAAAAATACGCCTCCGCTAGCTGACGCGGGTTACCCGGAAACGGACGCTTGTTTAACATAAATTGTATGAACGGCGCTAACTGGTGCAGTCGTGTGCGATAAATTTTAAAACTGAGCGGCTTCCGGGCGTTGTGCAACTCCTTGGTGTCCGCGTCAGGAGGCCCTTAGCTAATAACTATTAGCGCTTAAAATGATGATGCAATTAGTGATTGTTTTTTATGTACGCAGGGCGAGCCGTTCATGGAAGGTTTACGGGACAACAAGCCTCTTCTATACAGCATCGTGGTGTCGGGCGGCGCCGTACTGGCGCTGGCTGCCGGTGTGCTGCCCGACCTGTCCAACATGTTCGAGATCGTCTACTTCCCGCCCGATGTGAGCTATAGCCATAGTACATTACTATAGAGGACAGAAAACGAAGGCCACGTATTCCTATCTACTTGGCCTGTAACCCTGTTTCTTGCCGAGATTTGTATAGTGCTTTTCTCAAACTTGCCATGAAATAAAACGAACTGATTTCGGCGAACCATACTATTTAATTTGTAAATAAACCAATAGTACAGTATCATAAAACATTAAAAAAAACATTCGCGCTTAATTTTTTTTTTAATCTGTTTGAGGTATCCTTTTACCCGGTGGTATAGACATTTAGTTCTTTGGTTATTTTTTTTTTCTGTGGCTGAATGTCAAGACCTAGTGTCACAATTTGACGTTTCAAAACAAAAGACAGTTTGTTTGCAGTTCTAGGTGTGAAATAAATACTTGAAATCTCGTTACATATCATCTTAGCATATGACACCGGATACATAGTATTTCCGGGTTTCATTTAAAGTAAGTAACATCAACATTCCGTAGCAAGTTTGAGAAAACTATTTATACAGCATCGTGGTGTCGGGCGCCGTGCTGCCCGACCTGTCCAACATGTTCGAGATCGTCTACTTCCCGCCCGATGTGAGCTATAGCCATAGTACATTACTATAGAGGACAGGAAACGAAGGGTCACAGGCCAAGTAGATATATCTGGCCGAAGGAACTGAGGCCAGATAGGAATACGCGGCCTGTAACTGTAACCCTGTTTCTTGCCGAGATTTGTATAGTGCTTTTCTCAAACTTGCCATGAAATAAAACGAACTGATTTCGGCGAACCATACTATTCAATTTGTAAATAAACCAATTGTACAGTATCGTAAAACATAAAAAAAAACATTCGCGCCTAACTTTTTTTTTAATCTGTTTGAGGTATCCTTTTACCCGGTGGTATAGACATTATTTCTTTGGTTATTTTTTTTGGCTGAATGTCAAGACCTAGTGTCACAATTTGACGTTTCAAAACAAAAGACAGTTTGTTTGCAGTCCTAGGTGTGAAATAAATACATGAAATCTCGTTACATATCATCTTAGCATATGACACCGGATACATAGTATTTCCGGGTTTCATTTAAAGTAAGTAACATCAACATTCCGTAGCAAGTTTGAGAAAACTATTGATACAGCATCGTGGTGTCGGGCGTGCTGCCCGACCTGTCCAACATGTTCGAGATCGTCTACTTCCCGCCCGATGTGAGCTATAGCCAACTATCTATACAGCATCGTGGTGTCGGCGCCGTGCTGCCCGACCTGTCCAACATGTTCGAGATCGTCTACTTCCCGCCCGATGTGAGCTATAGCCGACTATTTATACAGCATCGTGGTGTCGGGCGTACTGCCCGACCTGTCCAACATGTTCGAGATCGTCTACTTCCCGCCCGATGTGAGCTATAGCCATAGTACATTACTATAGAGGACAGGAAACGAAGGGTTACAGGCCAAGTAGATATATCTGGCCGAAGGAACTGAGGCCAGATAGGAATACGCGGCCTGTAACCCTGTTTCTTGCCGAGATTTGTATAGTGCTTTTCTCAAACTTGCCATGAAATAAAACGAACTGATTTCGGCGAACCATACTATTCAATTTGTAAATAAACCAATTGTACAGTATCGTAAAACATAAAAAAAACATTCGCGCCTAACTTTTTTTTTAATCTGTTTGAGGTATCCTTTTACCCGGTGGTATAGACATTAGTTCTTTGGTTATTTTTTTTTTCTGTGGCTGAATGTCAAGACCTAGTGTCACAATTTGACGATTCAAAACAAAAGACAGTTTGTTTGCAGTCCTAGGTGTGAAATAAATACATGAAATCTCGTTACATATCATCTTAGCATATGACACCAGATACATAGTATTTCCGGGTTTCATTTAAAGTAAGTAACATCAACATTCCGTAGCAAGTTTGAGAAAACTATTTATACAGCATCGTGGTGTCGGGCGCCGTGCTGCCCGACCTGTCCAACATGTTCGAGATCGTCTACTTCCCGCCCGATGTGAGCTATAGCCAACTCTGTCCAACATGTTCGAGATCGTCTACTTCCCGCCCGATGTGAGCTATAGCCAACTATTTATACAGCATCGTGGTGTCGGGCGCCGTGCTGCCCGACCTGTCCAACATGTTCGAGATCGTCTACTTCCCGCCCGATGTGAGCTATAGCCAACTATTGATACAGCATCGTGGTGTCGGGCGCCGTGCTGCCCGACCTGTCCAACATGTTCGAGATCGTCTACTTCCCGCCCGATGTGAGCTATAGCCAACTATTTATACAGCATCGTGGTGTCGGGCGCCGTGCTGCCCGACATGTCCAACATGTTCGAGATCGTCTACTTCCCGCCCGATGTGAGCTATAGCCAACTGTTTATACAGCATCGTGGTGTCGGCGCCGTGCTGCCCGACCTGTCTAACATGTTCGAGATCGTCTACTTCCCGCCCGATGTGAGCTATAGCCAACTATCTATACAGCATCGTGGTGTCGGGCGCCGTGCTGCCCGACCTGTGCAACATGTTCGAGATCGTCTACTTCCCGCCCGATGTGAGCTATAGCCAACTATTTATACAGCATCGTGGTGTCGGGCGCCGTGCTGCCCGACCTGTCCAACATGTTCGAGATCGTCTACTTCCCGCCCGATGTGAGCTATAGCCAACTATCTATACAGCATCGTGGTGTCGGGCGCCGTGCTGCCCGACCTGTCCAACATGTTCGAGATCGTCTACTTCCCGCCCGATGTGAGCTATAGCCAACTATCTATACAGCATCGTGGTGTCGGGCGCCGTGCTGCCCGACCTGTCCAACATGTTCGAGATCGTATACTTCCTGCCCGATGTGAGCTATAGCCATAGTACATTACTATAGAGGACAGGAAACGAAGGGTTACAGGCCAAGTAGATATATCTGGCCGAAGGAACTGAGGCCAGATAGGAATACGCGGCCTGTAACCCTGTTTCTTGCCGAGATTTGTATGGTGCTTTTCTCAAACTTGCCATGAAATAAAACGAACTGATTTCGGCGAACCATACTATTCAATTTGTAAATAAACCAATTGTACAGTATCGTAAAACATAAAAAAAAACATTCGCGCCTAACTTTTTTTTTAATCTGTTTGAGGTATCCTTTTACCCGGTGGTATAGACATTAGTTCTTTGGTTATTTTTTTTTCTGTGGCTGAATGTCAAGACCTAGTGTCACAATTTGACGTTTCAAAACAAAAGACAGTTTGTTTGCAGTCCTAGGTGTGAAATAAATACATGAAATCTCGTTACATATCATCTTAGCATATGACACCGGATATATAGTATTTCCGGGTTTCATTTAAAGTAAGTAACATCAACATTCCGTAGCAAGTTTGAGAAAACTATTTATACAGCATCGTGGTGTCGAGCGCCGTGCTGCCCGACCTGTCCAACATGTTCGAGATCGTCTACTTCCCGCCCGATGTGAGCTATAGCCAACTATCTATACAGCATCGTGGTGTCGGGCGCCGAGCTGCCCGACCTGTCCAACATGTTCGAGATCGTCTACTTCCCGCCCGATGTGAGCTATACCCAACTATCTATACAGCATCGTGGTGTCGGGCGCCGTGCTGCCCGACCTGTCCAACATGTTCGAGGTCGTCTACTTCCCGCCTGATGTGAGCTATAGCCAACTATCTATACAGCATCGTGGTGTCGGGCGCCGTGCTGCCCGACCTGTCCAACATGTTCGAGATCGTCTACTTCCCGCCCGATGTGAGCTATAGCCAACTATCTATACAGCATCGTGGTGTCGGGCGCCGTGCTGCCCGACCTGTCCAACATGTTCGAGGTCGTCTACTTCCCGCCTGATGTGAGCTATAGCCAACTATCTATACAGCATCGTGGTGTCGGGCGCCGTGCTGCCCGACCTGTCCAACATGTTCGAGATCGTCTACTTCCCGCCCGATGTGAGCTATACCCAACTATCTATACAGCATCGTGGTGTCGGGCGCCGTGCTGCCCGACCTGTCCAACATGTTCGAGATCGTCTACTTCCCGCCCGATGTGAGCTATACCCAACTATCTATACAGCATCGTGGTGTCGGGCGCCGTGCTGCCCGACCTGTCCAACATGTTCGAGATCGTCTACTTCCCGCCCGATGTGAGCTATAGCCAACTATCTATACAGCATCGTGGTGTCGGGCGCCGTGCTGCCCGACCTGTCCAACATGTTCGAGATCGTCTACTTCCCGCCCGATGTGAGCTATAGCCAACTATCTATACAGCATCGTGGTGTCGGGCGCCGTGCTGCCCGACCTGTCCAACATGTTCGAGATCGTCTACTTCCCGCCCGATGTGAGCTATAGCCAACTATCTATACAGCATCGTGGTGTCGGGCGCCGTGCTGCCCGACTTGTCCAACATGTTCGAGATCGTCTACTTCCCGCCCGATGTGAGCTATACCCAACTATCTATACAGCATCGTGGTGTCGGGCGCCGTGCTGCCCGACCTGTCCAACATGTTCGAGATCGTCTACTTCCCGCCCGATGTGAGCTATAGCCAACTATCTATACAGCATCGTGGTGTCGGGCGCCGTGCTGCCCGACCTGTCCAACATGTTCGAGATCGTCTACTTCCCGCCCGATGTGAGCTATAGCCAACTATCTATACAGCATCGTGGTGTCGGCGCCGTGCTGCCCGACCTGTCCAACATGTTCGAGATCGTCTACTTCCCGCCCGATGTGAGCTATAGCCAACTATCTATACAGCATCGTGGTGTCGGGCGCCGTGCTGCCCGACCTGTCCAACATGTTCGAGATCGTCTACTTCCCGCCCGATGTGAGCTATAGCCAACTATCTATACAGCATCGTGGTGTCGGGCGCCGTGCTGCCCGACCTGTCCAACATGTTCGAGATCGTCTACTTCCCGCCCGATGTGAGCTATAGCCAACTATCTATACAGCATCGTGGTGTCGGGCGCCGTGCTGCCCGACCTGTCCAACATGTTCGAGATCGTCTACTTCCCGCCCGATGTGAGCTATAGCCAACTATCTATACAGCATCGTGGTGTCGGGCGCCGTGCTGCCCGACCTGTCCAACATGTTCGAGATCGTCTACTTCCCGCCCGATGTGAGCTATAGCCATACTACATTACTATAGAGGACAGGAAACGAAGGGTTACAGGCCAAGTAGATATATCTGGCCGAAGGAACTGAGGCCAGATAGGAATACGCGGCCTGTAACCCTGTTTCTTGCCGAGATTTGTATAGTGCTTTTCTCAAACTTGCCATGAAATAAAACGAACTGATTTCGGCGAACCATACTATTCAATTTGTAAATAAACCAATTGTACAGTATCATTTTTTAATCTGTTTGAGGTATCCTTTTACCCGGTGGTATAGACATTAGTTCTTTGGTTATTTTTTTTTTCTGTGGCTGAATGTCAAGACCTAGTGTCACAATTTGACGTTTCAAAACAAAAGACAGTTTGTTTGCAGTCCTAGGTGTGAAATAAATACATGAAATCTCGTTACATATCATCTTAGCATATGACACCGGATACATAGTATTTCCGGATTTCATTTAAAGTAAGTAACATCAACATTCCGTAGCAAGTTTGAGAAAACTATTTATACAGCATCGTGGTGTCGGGCGCCGTGCTGCCCGACCTGTCCAACATGTTCGAGATCGTCTACTTCCCGCCCGATGTGAGCTATAGCCAACTATTTATACAGCATCGTGGTGTCGGGCGTACTGCCCGACCTGTCCAACATGTTCGAGATCGTCTACTTCCCGCCCGATGTGAGCTATAGCCAACTATGTATACAGCATCGTGGTGTCGGGCGCCGTGCTGCCCGACCTGTCCAACATGTTCGAGATCGTCTACTTCCCGCCCGATGTGAGCTATAGCCAACTATCTATACAGCATCGTGGTGTCGGGCGCCGTGCTGCCCGACCTGTCCAACATGTTCGAGATCGTCTACTTCCCGCCCGATGTGAGCTATAGCCAACTATCTATACAGCATCGTGGTGTCGGCGCCGTACTGCCCGACCTGTCCAACATGTTCGAGATCGTCTACTTCCCGCCCGATGTGAGCTATAGCCAACTATCTATACAGCATCGTGGTGTCGGGCGCCGTGCTGCCCGACCTGTCCAACATGTTCGAGATCGTCTACTTCCCGCCCGATGTGAGCTATAGCCAACTATTTATGTTAACTAGTAATGGATTCAGTAGCATTAATTGTTCTTTTTCTCAAACTTGCAATGAATTGTTGGCATTACGTACGTCAAATTAAACCAGGAAGTACCATCTTGCTGGTTCGATGATTGAACTTGATGTGTAAAGGCATTTCATAACCATTTTGCAGTTTTAGGACTGTAAAGTTCCGGAAGGAACCTGCTTTAAAAAGTTAAATACCGGAAGTAACTGATGATGATGATGATGATGAAGTTTGAGAAAAGCACTATAAAAATCTCGGCGAGAAACAAGGTTACAGTGTGACCTTTCGTTTCGTGCTCAAAAATATCTGTACGGTAACTGTGCATATTTAGCGCTGTCCCACTCACATGCCGTCACCAACAACTTAACTGGAATTATATTCGTTGCAGTAATTTACCAATAACCCGTAAAACGATTCCACGATATGATAATAAAGTTATTGGTCTGCTTCAGACTCGCCACATAAATATATCCGTCAGATTAAAATATTCGTTCTCTTTTTCCCCATATAAAAGAAAATGGCAGCTAACATGACCATGATGGGCATGTTTCATCATTCCCGAATAAAATATATCACGCATATTATTATATTAATCGTTCCTGAATGAAATGTATGACGCATATATTTTATTCGGGAATGATGAAACATGCCCTTAACCTATCCTTTGTTGCAGTACCGGCTCATCCTAGTCCAAGTGTTGGTAGCAGACATGGTATTCGCGTACCTGGTAGACCGCGCGTG
>JALPQI010006796.1:0-50975 GCA_025490895.1 Thaumatotibia leucotreta
CTTTTAAGAAACGCATCAATATTTATAGGTACTTGTTTCATGCAATACTTACCAAAACGAGGAAAATACAAATAAAACTTATACTTAATTTACGGGTTCCAAGAAATCATAAATAAGAATACTTACTATAATAATTTCAGAAGCGGTAAATAAATAATAAAAAATGTTCTGTATGATTATTATGTGTTTACAATTATAATTACCATTAGGTAGGTAATACAGTTATTCACTATCATGTAAATTTATTGTTTAATGTTTCCAATGCCCTGTAATTAATTAAAGAGATAAAGTGAAAGGCCATGGTAACTTGAAAACTTATTCGCATTTTATTTTGGTTGACAGTGAGTAAAATCCAATGTCCAAATTAAATCACAAGTTTCATTTAATATTTGGCAATGTAGATACATAATTATTTGTTTTAATTAAAAGGTCTCAAACAAAATTAAGATACTGTATTATATTTCCTATTAAACTATTAATTCAAAATCCATCGACCAATTTTACGGCCTGCGCGGCAGTAGTTTAATCGAGAAACATAACATGAAAACGAAGGTATTAAATACTTTGGTGCGATCATAAATTATTAAAACAGTTTGCAATTGTACATTATTTATTGCCGACGCCGGGAAACCAAAATTAGCAGGCTCTGTAGGGTTATCCGATTTAAATAGAGATGCAAAGACTCTAGAGTTTGGTTTCCAGGCGAAGCAAGTATAATGCTTTTCTCAAACTTGAAATAATAAAAACAAAAGTCAATTTCACAGTAGAATCAAATAACAAACCTATTTAAAGTGCTTAAAATTCAACCTACGCGTCCATTTATTTTAATTTGTTTGAGGTAGGTAATCTTTTACTTGGTAACATTTACATTAGTGTTTTCTATGTTAGTTTCACGGTGATATCTCAAGATTTTCTGTTATTTGTCATAAGCAGTACTTCCGGTATAGTCAAAGGCAAAATCGTATATAAAAATGCTCAAAAATATGTCACAGTGCTCTTTGACTCTGTGGAATAAGAACGTCGTAACATAGACCAGGTACTTATAAGATAAGTCTTTCCTTACATATTTTTTGCACTCGACTATACTTTTTTTTTTTCGCCGTGTGGTGACGGAAGTAAGAATACATTTGTCACCACCCCGACTCCTCCCACGGGTGTCGTAAGAGTCGACTAAGGGATTGAAGTGTCACTTACCATTCTTTGATAAAAAATTGATGATGGGGAGCAGCGTCATCACAGAGGACACATTACTGCGATCGCCAAAACGCATAGTTAATAGGAGAGGCCTACGTCCAGCAGTGGACTATCATAGGCTGATGTGATGATGACTATACTTTTTAGTATCCAATCAATATCAGGTTCAGTCATCAAACCAGCGATATGGTACTTCCGGGTCAAATTTAACGTACGTAATAAATAATAATATCAACATTTCATTTCAAGATTGAGATTTTTTTTATACTATTGAACGACAGGTCTCTACATAATACATGAGTAAGTTAAACACGTAGGTACAGGCAAACTAACAAGGCCTATTTGCTGTTGCCATTGACCTTAAACTGTTCTTAAAATTAAAAAAAAAAACAGCCACAAATCCTTTAATGTATTCCACAGGTGCTCTCCAAAACAGGTGCCGTTTTCAAAGACAGGTCCTGACACGTTCAATACCTTTGTCCCGGTTTGCCTCTATTCCCGATTTGGTTCATTTTGTCTTTTTTCATCCTTTTTTGTCGACGAGGAACGAATGATAATTTATTGCAACGGGCTTTGAATTTTAAAAGCCCTTAAGTTTTATTGCGTTGATTATTTTGAATTCAGATTTTATTGCCGGTAGCGTATTTAAATGAGTTTTGGTCGGGCAATTCGGTTTAGTTTTCAATAATTTAGCTTGGTTTGAAGAATATAGAATAAATACTTAAATAACATATAATGTGACAGTCTTTCCAAAATCGACCGAACCCCTAAGCTCAATTTAAAGAATGAGGGAGTTTTGAATAAAAATCATCGATGTATGTAGTTGTAGATATTGTAGATAGTTATATACATTATAAATATTTAAGTACATAAAACAACCATGACTGAAGAAAAAAAATATTTGTGATAACCACAAAAAAATGGACTCGGCGTGATTTGAACCTGGAACCACCACAGCTTCGTCAGCAGGGTCACAATTAATTATGTTAAGGAGATTGACGTTAAGTGTATGTAGATAAGTATTGCAAAAGTACATATTAAGTAGTTGCCGTTGTTGGTCATTTTTGTCGACAATGCACCGTTGATGTCAGTTTAAATTAAAATTCTCGTTGTCTCTAGTTGTCAGACTACCCTGACAAGTTTTTATCTTCGTAGTCAAAAATCTGGTTCTGTTTAAATAAACTTCGGACATCTTTGCAAATTGCGGTGCCCGTTTGTTACACGGTCCATTAAATGTGTATAGATAAAAAGAAGTATCTTCACGCGCTTTGGTGAACGCATGTCTTCATTTCATTTCACTGACCCTTTTTTAGGAATATATTAAATAATAATTTATAAATGAAATTAGGGTACGGGGACTCAAACTACAATTTTATTGTATTTTTTTCTCCGGTGTGGTTTAAATGTCATTCATACACCCTATTATTATACCCTATCTTCGTCTTTGTCTTACTCGTTAACCTGCCGCTAAATAGTTAGTACCTACTGTGTTTTGTTTGGGCATCTTATAGCCAGTGTGATTTCTGGCATAGAGACAATCCATCTAAGTCCTCAGGGTAGGCAGCGCATAGGCGATTTTTTGTCACTATGTCCCCATGAACATAGGCCCATGCCTCAGTTCACGCTTTCCATCAGGTGGGCTGAGAGCTCAGTTGTCTACCTTTGTCACATAAAATACACTATGCATGCTTTGATGCTATACATTCATTATTCAAACAAATCAAGACAAGAGGATGCTAAAATATTTAGATTACGTTCTTGATGTTTTTGCTATTTTCCATACGAGAAATTTCTTCATCACAATCAATGTCTCACTCGTTGTTTCAAGCCTAGGTTTATTATTTTACATTCGACTGCCAACTAACCTTCGACCCCTAGATAGCATCGTAACTAATAACCTCCATCATTAGTAAACTACATTCGCTCGTATGTTCACGGTAAAATGTCAAGGAGTACCATGGTTTTGTAAAGGAAACTTACAATTTCTAGTTTGTAACTCAATTAATCTTATAAGTATTTATATACATATTATTATTTTTTACAACAAGGGCGAGGAAGCTTCATCTTTGCCCTACAAACTAGTCACTAAATAACTTTGTGTTTTCTAGAGTACAAAGGATTCATACTTACGATTATTTTCATTCACATTAGCTGAAATTATTGACTTTGATAATCCGGTAAACAAGGATTCTGAATAAGAACATCGTAGGTATTTCAAATTCCAAATGTTTGTTTGGTGCCTTGTAAAACAAAATAAATGTCTATTTTAATAAAGTGCACCTTATTATATCTGTTGTAATATATTTTTCAGACTTTTTTTATATTTCAAAATATTCACAAGTTGTATTTCTGTATATTTGTAGTAGCTACATAAATCTATAATTTTTGAACTGATTTAAGGTTTTTGTTTAAATGTAATATAAGCTAATAGGTGATAACATTTCGCTTAAAACCATAAGAACTGGTTTTAACAAAAATGATATCAATACTTTAAACTCATAATTTCACCAAGATTCATTTTCTAAAGTGACTATTGTACAGTAGTAGACACGTGTGATCAATTATGTCAAAACAAAGGGACTATTGTGTAGCCTACGTTAACGAAAAACAGAGTACGTTACGGATGTAGAGACGTAAAAGTTTAAAAGTGATAAACTTAACCCAAAAATTTGCTTAAATCAATAACCCAATAAAACTAAAAACCTGTAAAGCATATTTTCCATAATGAATGTAAATGGGTGTGATAATACAAAATTTATTTATTTGCTATTCAAAGAAGTGACACAGCATTACAGTTATAACACTAAAGCACTGTGGACTACAAAAAAAAAACACAAAAATAATACTATACAAGGCGGTAGATTACAGACACAATCAAAAATACGAGAACAGGTTTCAATCCCGCTAAAGCAAGTAGCTAACCTGTAAGGAAGCGAAGTTGTAAATTTGTAGAGGCGAAGGACTATTGTGTTAAAGAGAATGCATTGTTTTTGTTTATTATTTTATTATTTACTCTGTATGTTATTATTTTCTAAGTTCACATTAAGTTTATCTTGCTTGACATTATAATATTCAAATCCTCTTCGAACACCGATATAAAAGCAATTATAACAGCACTACGTGGGAAATTTCTATGGCTCATTGATTCGCTTATTCGATACACAACATTGTGTTGTGAGTTTGTGTGACCAAAGTAATAAACAAAAGAGGCAAGTAATAATAGTTAAAATTAAAAAGTGGCTTGCTTAAAATACCCAAGAAGTAACTACGTATCTGAAGTACGAAGTCTGAACAAATAAGCGAGTAAAATGTAATAAAATAAACAAAATCATGTCATATAACATCATCCGACCTAGTCCCACGGTAAGTTTAAATAATGCTTATATTCAGAATACCTACTTAATATGTGACAGAATATAGGTATTATAGATACATGCACTATAGACATTAAAATATGTATATAGAAATCATCTATGACTAAAAAACATTTTTTTGTGATAAGTAGAGAGATACCGAGATTCAAACTAAACATTTGATCTGATCAGCTTTCGAGTATAGAATTCTAGATATTAAGCAGTTACTTTACATAGACTTGAGCTAGTTTTAGGGAAGATTATTTTTAGATTTGTGCAGTATTTTATTTATCGTTCACTTTTGTATTGATTACTCCAGATTACTCCAAAATACCTACTCATATTTGTCTAATATCTTCATATTTACTAATCAAACCAAGCCTACCAAAAAGTGTATTTAAGAATCGTGACCAGTAACAAAATTACGGTTTCTTGGCCCGGGACGAAGGGCCATTAGGAGCAAACTGCACATTCGGGGCAATCAAAAACCGGTCTCAGGTTCGAATATAGACCCATAAAAAGTTACGGTAACGGATAAAGGATGGCTTAGTCAAAACTTTGTCAAAAAAGTTTTATGAGGAAAATAACGTGTATTTTAAACTTTTGTAAAAATCTGCAAGGTTTAGAAGTTTGTTAAAACACCTTTATTATATAGATTAAACTCTCAATGTTATAATCAGTCTTTATTCAAATTATCGGATGACAAACGTTCCAAAACTGAATTTAGTGTGTTCGAACGAATCGGATGAAATTGATCATGGTAAGCAGATAATATAAGCTTTTACTCGTAATATTGTACAAGTAGATATCAAATATTAGCTACCGAATTTACATTTCCAGGGATTATATCAGATAAAAAAGTTACGCTTGTACTCGTACTCTACATAATATTCAAAAAATGGTAGGATTAAGTATGTTGCGCCATCACAAGATTATATCATTTATTGTGAATACGCCGAAACTAATTTGATTTTAACGATACATTAAACACAGCCAAAACAGAGCAACTAAAGATTGAAATTTGGTTAAAATGACAACGAAAAAGCGATAACTTTTAATTTCTTACTGTTAAGCTACCGGGCTTCGCTTCAAATGACTTATCTAAATAGGCCCATCTTTTTGGAGATCGGTGTGAAGGCTTAAAATCTTTTAAGGCTTTTCTGAAGACTGAATATACCATTATTAAACATTATATAATATAATTATTCGGTGAAATGAACTTCTAGCGTTACTTCGTTTCTTAAATAAAAAAAATATTTTCCTTTTAATGTAATGTCCTAAACTAAAAACCTCTTAAATTATAATCCGGTAAATAATCCTAATAAAAGTAACTAATAATAAATGTATGTTTAGCTAGAGCAAATTCAAGAAATAATACCCAAGTTTAGTAAGTAGATACAATTAAAATATTATAAATTTAATGAGTGTCATGATAATTTATAATTAAAATTTTAGTGACATTGTTGTATGAATCAACGTCCTCACATTAACAATGTTTCTTATAATTGTGTTTTTGGATTCTAAATAATAATATATATTTGTCAAACATTTTTTTTTATAATAACAATACTTCGTATTACTATCTTAACAATTGCAATTTTTATGCGTTATTTCATTATTACCGATTTTCACTTTCACATCGTTATCGGAGCCTTAATACTACTCCACATGACCAAAACTCACGTGATCACAACAATAGCATATTCCATTTATCTTACTTGTAATTCACAAATTAATCCCTTGCTTTGGGGATAAGGTTACATATTAAAATATTTGCTAATGTGTACTTAAGTTGGTACTAACATTATGCCAGCTACTGAAGCTGGCACAATGTTTAGAGACATTGACATCAAAAGATATTATTATGTAAATAAATAGAATATTTAACTAATAATTTAATCTGTATCAACCTTTTGGACGGTTTTCCTCCCGACATTGGCGTATTTTAAATACGTCAATGTCGAGTGACGAATTACAAATGAGTTATAAAAATTGTTTTAACACCATTTGCTACAACTTTCAACGTTTATGGCGTGTTAGGCATGACTGCACACGACGCCTTCAGTTCTTCTTGGCGTTTGACAGGGTCAAATACAAATTATAAATTTTAGTAGCACAATACACAGAACCCTTCAAATATTTGTAACATAGTTTCCAAATAAGGTTTATATTAGATAAGCATATTGATAGAGAGAATTCCCGGCAACTTTTGTTATTCTTAAAGTTTTTGAGATGAACCCTGACGAACTTTGAGAAATTAAGCTCATTATCTTATTGTTTTATCTTCATACTAGGTTCATGTTAAATTACAGAAAAGAATATACCTGCAACACATTACGGCTTTTTTATTGGTTAAACTACTGTATTTAGAAATTACAAGCACACTATTATTTTGGTTCTTACAAAACATTTATAATGTAATGATATACTTAGAACCGCGCATTACGAATTCTTAGTAATATGTTACAAAGAGTTACATTATGCGACATTTGATTATCTTTCTCATAATACGAGTACATTTAGACAATTATTATTATGTCTAAGGCTTTCAACTTTACTACGAAGTTTTCAACGGCCTACCTACCTACTTCCCACTTTCCCAACTTATTGTATGTTATTATACTTATTCTAATATGAATCTTTCCAGCGGTTTGTTTGTGGCACCTTGTAATGTTGTTTTTAACATCAAATTTAATGAGTTTTGGTATAATGTCCCTATTTAACTTTAACTTTACTTACTCTGTATTAAATCTTTCTAATTATTTTCCGTTTCAAAAAATATGAAAAGAAATGAAACTAAGGTGTTTTTCATAAGCTTATATTTTCGTATTTTACGGACTCACGGATCAAATGTTAGAAGAAGCACACAATTATTTTTAATTCAGGAGCGATGAATGATGAAGCGACGAAAAAAATATATTTTGGGGCCATTATTATTTTTAAAATACCCATTCAACAACACTCATACAGTAGGATTACAGTAAAAAAATGCATTTTTATTCTACCACTTTGTTTGTGTAATTCATACCTACACGAAATTGCAAATATCTAGTATTAACGGTCACATGACATCTATGTTTCGACGGAAAGACGGACAATGCGAAAGTATAAGGGTTCTTTAGTTTACTACGAAACCTTAAAAAGCGCCTTTTTTGAGCAACTGTATTGAAAAAATATTTATATTGTTTCAGGTAAGCGCTGTATTTTCATCTTATGTTATCATGCGAGTAATTGCTACAATAGTCACATTCGCACAGTAGAAGCGTTGTCGACTATGTAAAAATAATAAATACGAATGTGAGTGTTTAAGTACCATAAACACGGAATTGTCTTATACCTTTATTATGAAATATGTACCTACATTCGCACAGTAGAAGCGTTGTCGACTATGTAAAAATAATAAATACGAATGTGAGTGTTTAAGTACCATAAACACGGAATTGTCTTATACCTTTATTATGAAATATGTACCTACATGTAGTGTCCTTATGGCAAGAAATAAAGTGGGACGTCTTAGTAATCGTTATATTACCATTTAACCACACATTTTAATATCATTACGGTCTTTTGTAACCGACAACAAAACAATATCAAAAAACCAAAAAGTCCTGACATTACGTCTACATTGTCTTTCTAAAACTGACTGACAATTAAATTTGATACTTATTTCTAAGTAGCATGAGTGCTAGTATCTTAAATAACAATGTATATGGGTGTTTGTTTCATTTAAAGGCGATCGATCATAAAAAGTTTATTAGACGTCGGATTAACTTTCGATCTGAAGTTCGAGGCGTAATGTGACACGACCTTTATCTGACGATCGGTGGTATAATAAAATGATATATGACTGTAACATCTGTGGCTTAGTATTGATCTTATAATAAAATTATATTTATTTTTTTATTTTATATTAAATAGGCTGTGTAAAAAAAACGAATAAACGCTCCACTGTTATGGCTGCACAGTTACCGTTAATAGTATCTTATAGGTACTAGTACCACGAAAGCTGCAAAAATATCTGACACTACCTTAGAACCTTAGATCGACATACGGTCGTGTCAGATACATGTTTGCGGCCTGCGTAGTTTAAGACACATACTATTGACGGTGATTGTACAATCAACATCAAAATCTATGCTTTCACTTTTATTTGTTGTAGATCAAAATTGTCTGTAAATACGCAATAATATTATTGAATATTCAATACACAAAATTGAAAAAGACTAAAACAAACCCACCCATAGGTAAATCGAACATGCATAAAGTTACTAATTTATAAGGAGTCATCTTGGCATAGTACCAACGGCATACGTATACCAAGGATGTACTGTAGACCAAGCCGTCAAGCACGAGCCAGCTTCAGGAGACTGCGACATAAAATAATATAAAGATTTTATTACCTACATCAATAAGTTAGTTAACTGTCACCGACTATTCGTTTTAAGATTGACGATGGGTATTTAGCAGCATCATCATAGTGGACACACTTCTGCGATCGCCAATTCGCTTACCCAGCGTGACAATTAGGCATTTCCCTCCTAATGCAACTCTACGCATAGTTAATGGGAGAGGCTCTCATCCAGTAGTGGACCGAGATAAAGCTACGTGTCACTGACCGTTCATTTAAGGAAGATTGGTGATGGGCAACAGCATCATCATAGTGGACACACTTCTGCGATTGCCAATCCGCTTGCCTAGAGTGGCGATTGTGGGCAGTTACCTCCTAATGTGTCTATATGTATAGTTAAGGCTTACGTCCACTAGTGGACCGAGATAGGCTATGGACGATGATGCTTATGACACACTAATAGTTCACCAGCGAGGCACTAGTCTCACGCGTGCTACTAAGCTATGAACTATGGGCTATAAACACCAAAAAAAAGATACGCACTCCCGTGTAAATAAAAATAAAAGAGACACGGCGATACTCGCCCAGCTAATTATCAGCTATCACCGCCGAGCTTAATTGTTAGTAGCTTGTAGCTCGCGGTGAGACCAGTGCCTAAATGTAACCAATGTACAATATCATCTCCAGCAGAAAACGAATAGGTATACTTCAATAAGTACTAGGGTCTTGTCTATATAATATAAATATTCCAAGAACAAATAAATATTTGTAAAAGTTTAAAACGGGTAGCAAATTTCAAACAACATCATTAAGAGTCTCTGATTGTTTGTTTCGTCCTCTTCTTTATGTATATATTTTATGTATGTATGTATATAGTAATTATATGGAGTGTATATATGTAATGTATCTATTTATATACGGAATATATATGTTAGTTCGTGCATAAGTGCTTCTATTTAGTAAGTATTTTATTATTTTAGTTGCACCGCCCACAATCTCTCTGCTTTGCCTAAAGGTTGCAGTCAACGCAGAGAGAGAATGCCTTATGGCATTAAGTCCGCCTTTTGTACGTCAAGTTTTTTCTTTTGTGCAATAAAGGTTAAATAAATAAATAAATAAATAAACATCTCTCAAAATCAAACAAAGCCAAAGATATTTTATATTTCAAGGAGGACTAACCTTATTTCTCGTATTTAACCCACGACGTATCACAAAGACTACCACGCTTCATTTAGCATCGCTATATCGAATGCATTTTCACATGCATCCTCACTTAATGGTGCACTCCAACATCGTAATGTCACATGAACTGATAAATTAGCACTCTACTGAGATTTTGTTACGCGTTTTTAAAGAAAGTGTACTTTAACAAGAAAGTGTACTTTATTGTTACAGTTCATCATTATAATACATTGCATTATAATGCATTATAATGCTTTGTAGGTAAAGCGCACTTGCTATTAGGTTCCTACATAATAAAGCTAGCTAAATGTTATAAATATTTTTCTTTAAGACAAAAAGTGGCGGGTCTGACCAGTCCAATAGTAGGTACTAAAATTTTCAATTCATTAATACGACTTCTTTTTTTTTTAATATATTTATTTTCAAAACTACAATTTATGTACATAGATTAAATCTAACTACTTAATCTACTTAAACTAACCTATATCTAAGATTGGCCCTTGTGGCGACGTACAGTCGAAGACAAAATAAGGGGTATACAAAAACGTTCAAAAATATGTCCAAGTGCACTCTAATTCTGTGTAATAAGAACGTCGTAACATATTTATGAACGGATTCTTTCGATACTTATTTTTGCACTTGACTGTACAAGTGTACATACGACTTCTTATCATATAACAATTTGAAATGTTATTATTACAATTTAGCTAGGAAATATTAATTGTGAATGTCTCAATAAATAAATAAATAAAATAAATAAATATCTTGGGACATCTTACACAAATATACCTAGTTCCACGGTAAGCTCAATTAAGGCTTGTGATGTGGGTACCAGGCGATGATATATGTATATAAAAGATAGATACATATATATAATATAATATATATATATATATATGTATATATATATATATATATTTTTTTTTTTTTTTAATACATAGACAGCCATGACCAAGGAACAAATATTTGTGATAAATAAATACACAAATAATGCCCTCGCTGGGATTCGAACCTGGAACCTCTAGCTTCGTAGGCAGGGTCACTACCAACCTAGGCTACGGAGGATGGCAATACGAACATAAAAGGTATTAAAAATCACGAAAAAAGCGAAGCAGCTAAACTTCGCTTTGTGTTAGCGTTTATCGCGACGCACTTATTATGTGCAGTTAATGGACTCCAATAGTCACGACTGCGATATTTAATGTCAAATAACACTTTGATGAGTGCATAGGTTTTTGTTTAGTCATTTTTGTGATTGACATTTTTACATCAGCCATTGACGCATATGATGAAATGCGTAAAAGGTTGTTTATCGCGACACCACTTTAGCGCAACATAAAAATATACCTTAGCGTAGCGGTATTTCAAATATTTGTATGGTAAATGGTATTGTTGACTTTTTTTGCTTGATGGGACTGAAACATTTTCGTTAGTATTATTCAAAATATTCACGCAGATAATTTTGTAATAGGTATCTTACAAATATCACATTTTTCATTTAAAACATCAATTCTAACTCAATATTCAATTACAACATATTTATGTGTCGATTACCTGAACAAATCGTCAATATAATATTTGCGCCCATTTTAGAGAAGAATTTCTACTTTGTCATTATTAAGCTATTAGTAGTTTTTAATATAACAAAGCATAAGGCACTGGTCTCACCGCGAGCTACTAAGCTATGAACTATCGGCTATAAACACGAACAAATGATACGCAGACACGGCGAT
Source organism: Thaumatotibia leucotreta (assembly GCA_025490895.1). Taxonomy (NCBI): domain Eukaryota; kingdom Metazoa; phylum Arthropoda; class Insecta; order Lepidoptera; family Tortricidae; genus Thaumatotibia; species Thaumatotibia leucotreta. The sequence goes on from JALPQI010006796.1 coordinate 11,811, forward strand.
ATTCGCCCGGCTATGATGCTGATAGCTGGGCGAGTATCGCCGTGTCTCTTTTATTTACACGGGACTACGGAAGTGCGTATCTTTTGTTCGTGTTTATTTATAGCCGATAGTTCATAGCTTAGTAGCTCGCGGTGAGACCAGTGCCTAAACTATAGAATTGACCTCTCACTAATTGATTTAAAAGGAACATGTCATGTCTAAAATTCTTATCATAATTATCATCATGCAGCCTAAAATTTAATTGAAGCATAATGATCACCCACAAATCTGTACTACATTTCGTCATGGTTTCGACCACGCGTTGACACTTGAAACAGGCAATAAGTGCCTCGCACGAGACGCCTGCGCAGCGTCATTGTGACAGCCATAATGGCGGCAGATTGTGACTAAATAGTTTGTCGAATGTAAACTATTTCGATAGCTTATAAATCTTTTGATAGTGCTCAATTAATCAATACCTAATACCTGCTAAGTTTTTTCAGGCCATATTCAATCACTTTTGTTAATAGCCATTATGATCTTAGTTGAACATAATTTAATATACAGAATATGTATACTGACAAATACAACTTGATTTAAACTAGATCTATTTCTAATAACGTTTGAATAAAATGTCAGGCAATGTAAGTTTGCTGGGCGTTTTCACAAATGCTTGTTGGTGACGTATGTGGAGTTCCACTTTTGAAAATATTTTAAATTATTTTAAAGTGAAGCTTATTTGATAGTCTATTGTTTGAACAACACAAAACTACTAAATATATTAAGATATCTGTATAAGTTCAGTAAATATACTGAAAAATATCTCCTGTTGGATGGGCAGAGGTTCCATTACGTCACTGATTTTGCAATGCATTTAAATAAAAACGGAAGATTTAAAAGTGTTGTACATTTCATTAATCGGTAATAAATAGAACAAGCTTTGAAAAAAAAAACAAAATACTTAAAAATGATTACAGAACAATACAGTTTTATCAAAAATCTTTCCTTAACACTACTTTTCAGTACTTTTGACTCTAATTTTTGTCCACAGCTTCACAATCTTCTAATATTTATAAACAAATATTTAACAAACTTCAACAGTTATTAAGTAGAATATCTTTAAATAAGTTAACATCCTAATATCCTTTGAAAGTTTTACAATATCTAAGGAAATAAATCACAGTCCTAATAGGACATTTTAGGCCAGTGGCGTTAACTAGAACACAAAGTGGCGTTTAGGATTGTAAGGCAATGTTCACATTGCAAGGATTATTGCACCTTATTTCTATTAACACGGTGAGGTACATTATCATGAGAGATGAGAATTAAGATAAATTTCTGAATAAAATAAAAAAACAATTCGCACTAGTTTTTTTTTTACGTACTAAATTTTACTATCTATTTCCACTTCAATTCTACCCATCCTCGTTATGAAATAAGCCTTAGAATTCCATTACGCTACTTTTTTGTTCAATTCACGCTATAGTGGTGTAATGGAGGTAACGTATTCACGACAGCACAACATTAAAATGTAATTGCAAATAAAGTATCACATTTTCAGTCGATTTCGCTCTTTATTTGGAACAACGATTAATCAACAAATGCAACTCACTAAACAGTTTTAAGTAGAAGATTCACTTACCTTATCCAAATCAGTTGTGTAGGTGGAACTTCAGTTTTTGACTCAGCGACACGCGACCGTATTTTATGCATGTTTCACGCGGACTGCCGTATTTTAAAACTCAACGGCGGTTGTCTTAGGCTAAAAATGTTGCTATAATTCAAAATTTCTTCATATTGCTTTGGTTTAAGGTTGCCAAGCTATTAAAAATGCGGTGACGTAGTATAGGAATTCCGCTATACGCTGTTTCGCCGGACAAGACAAAACCCATTCTTTTTAATTAAATTTGAACTTTACTACTATGTTTTAAGGGTTAGAATTAAAGTTAAGTTTATTTCTGACCAGTAGAATGCCCCTTATTTTGAATTAGTTTTGAAAAAGTATTATTTTTCTTACTTCAAACTTGGCAAGACTGGTATGGGACACGTCAAAATTAGACTATTCTTTTTATTTATTTGGGTTTAATTTAGAATTATACACTATTATCTGCACTATTTTAGGTTCAGTAAAAAGTTTGTAAATCATACATGGATACACGATTAACAATTTATCATAAGTCTTGGTAGTATTTAAGAAAATGACTTAAAAAGTCATGGGACATGCGATTTTCGACCTAACAACAATTTGTGAAAACGCCCAAGTGCAAAAATAAGTATCGAAAGAATCCGTTCATAAATATGTTACGACGTTCTTATTACACAGAATTAGAGTGCACTGGGACATATTTTTGAACGTTTTTGTATACCCCTTATTTTGTCTTCGACTGTTCTAGAAGATTTGTTTCATTTTACAGTTTCATGAGCTGCTGAGACTAACTTCAGATAGCAAAATTTCAGCGTGTTCCATAAATTGTATTCTACCTAGTCCATTATTAGGGAACTTACTCTACATAACCACTGACATGCTTTAAGTGGCTGTGACTACATGCTGTCACTCTTATTTTACATAGCAATAGAATCTATCGCAAAAATCAAAACATGTAAGTAGACATACGACTTTGGAAACTACATTCGCTTTCTATCGGTAAAGTACATAGCTTTAAGATCAAAAATAACAGACTACGAGTTCGAATGCTTGACTAATTCTAATATCTAATAGCCAGCTATGGATATTTTATAATATTAGTAATGACGGTGTTACTTGATGGGGTATTATCATTCGTCATCGTCAAGCATATATTATGGCTAATACTAAAAGTATTTAGCAAATTAAACCCACATGTTAAAACGACTTACTTAGAAGTTAGAACGTATTTAAATAAGTAGTATAAATCGGCTCTCAACAAGGTGATTCCTTATTGAAACTCACCTATTCATAAGTGTCACACCTCATTAAAATCGGATTAGTAAGTTTAGCCTCACGTAACCGACTGACAGGAAGAAATCCCGGAATTTATAGAAAGATATATTATCTTTCTCATTTATCTCGTTATCATCGTAACATCTGTGATAAGTACTATCGCATGTAAAAAACGCAACCATAATTCTCTTTCTCACCTTTAATTAACAACAGAATGCCACATGAACATACACATGTTTTTTTTTATACGTGCTATAAGGATTTACCTTGTTCGTAACTTTATTGTAACAACAATGATATGCACCGTATTCATTAAGCGACGTTAGTTGCAACATGCCATTATCACGAAATCTAATTCTGCACTTCTTCAAGGATATATACCTTTACGTACCTACTACACTCCCTCTTTTGTACGGCTGCAGTAATGACAAACACCATAAATTACGTGTTTACATACAGCCTGCGTATTATAAGTGGTCACTAAGAAACTTCCAAATTTACTACCTAACACTTACACTAAATAACGCCCAAAGGACAGGTTGCACAGGTTAAGACCTCGAGTTAAACAGGGATGCGTTGTGCAATAAATCAGGTGTAACTTTAAACCGTGCTGTATCTGGACAGAGTTACATTGTAAGCTTAAACAGAAGCTGATGTAGGGAAACAGGAACAGAAAAGCCTTGAAATGTGTATATTTTTTTTATATAATTTCGAAAATCTTATATCTTCACATACATGTACAATATGGACGGACAGGACATAGACAAAATGGTTATGCTACCGCGTGACGGATCTAGTACTTGTCAATAAAATTGAGATCCTTTTTCAAATGTACGATAAACCTTTATTTTTTTGTTCATAGATGTTTACACGTATTTAAAGGCGAATTTAAATGGTAGGTAAAAGGCGACTAGGACTTTGAATAATCTTACAACATAACGTTGTAAACTACTCCTCTCATAAAGTTCATCTAGCTTACCAGCGAGCATTTTAACTTTTGATTTATTCGACCATCGCTTAGCAACGGTAAATCCGTGATCATTTGACACTGCTTAAGCACCGTTTTAGTGCATGGTGATAATGGGCCATTAGTTAACAGTTTTGTGACATTTGTTTGTTGTAATTGTATATGGGTTATACGTAGTTAGGTACTTTAGGTTAGGTGCTCATGTCTTGATGTCGAACGAAAAATTAAATTATCTTCCAATTAATTAACTTTAAATATCATAAAAACAAAAATTATCTATCCGTTTTCATAGTTTTATTTCATATCTAAATTGATTTAACTAGCTTATCATTAAATTGTTGCTCTCGAATAAAAGACAACATTTCCAGAAAATTAATAACAAAATAAAAAACCAATAATTCACCGATTCTTGGTTGAGCTAACACAAATAACTGCAAAGTACAGCATTAAATACTTCTCACAATTTACAGTTTCTAGGTTTTTAACATTAAACCAAATGAATAGAAATAGTTTTACCTATTTCGTAGAATTATTTATCTATTGAAAAGCTATTTGCTAATACTTACAATGTACCAAAGTTTTCAATGAGATAAACTATTTGAAATATTCTGGATACTGTTAAGCCACACCTTTCGCAGTATATTGTATTAGGTAGATATTTAATTATTCGTATCAATTGTGTTAAATAAACTCTTTACTATGTATACGAGTATTATTGAGCTTTTACGTTTATAACGTTGTTATATTTTTTAAATAAAACTATTGTAGCGGGTAATTTCGCGTATCTATATATTAATCAACTGAATCCCGAAATTTCGAATTCTTTATAGCGTTATTTCATTAATAAACATCGCGTTAATGAATTGTACATTGACTTAAAAAAATGGATAATAAGCGATATCCTAAATCGAAACTCTGTTTATCTGATAAAAGATAAAAGTAAATATAGAAAACTACCTATTTTGATTCATTTATTTTGATTTGTAACGTAACGTTTTTTTAAATCTATTCCCAATATTAGATTAACTTTCATCGGCACGCTCCGGTTACGGAACCCTCCAGACCGCATCATATTATATTTGCCTCCACCACAGAACCGTTTGGCTACTAACTAGTTACTATAGACGTAGTGATGGTGTGATGTCGATAGCCCGGAGAAAAAAATAGAAATAAATAATTCTGTTCAGCGTTTCCATATATATTCTAAAATATATATCCAACAAACTTCAAGAATCAATAGTCATGAGGTCGCAAAACAAACTATCGATTTAAAAAAAAGATTAAATAAAGATTTAAAAAAAAATTCAATGGTGGCAAGAAATAATAATCTCCTGCCATTTATTCTCGTTTCTAGTACATACTCGTAATACTTTGTATGGTAGATAAATAAGCGGCCATATTCTTGTATTATAGATGTTATTTAACGATAAATAGCAACCAGTATAGAAATATCGTAGCATGAATCAAAACGACTATATCAAAAGACACACGTCATTATCTTGATTACTACATCGCAATTTATTATGAACAAGTTTAAGTATTACGAGCAAAAAATGTGTTTTGTACTTTTTTCACTAATTGTGCAATAAAGCTTCAATAATAAATAAATAAATAAATAAAAGCACTCATTGAGTTACCTATATAATTAAAATCCCATAATAAGCAAGACTGATTTATATTAACGCGATAGATATCTTGCACTAAAGTGCTTAACTAAACAAGGTAATTTCTGCCATTGACGATTGTTACATGTGATCAAAATAAACAATATATTAGATCAGTAATTTCTAAAACATTAAGAACTATTAGGCACAAGAATAATGATGATTATAGATGTAAGTTGTAATATATTTTTAATATGATTTATACAATTAAAGTCGATGAACTTAAAATATGTCCTAAATAAAAATATCGATATTGTGTCCTCACTATAAAGTAAGAGGATGCATAGATTTGATCCGCACGCGCTTGCCGGTTGTAATGCAATATTATTGTGTTTATTGCCGGCCTCAGACCACCGTCGGTAAAAACTGTTCGATTACGTCTTCACATTACATGCAGTAATTCTATAAATTCATAAAGCTGACATTTTTTCTTTTCTGATTGATTTTCGTTATTTTATCCAATATTGCAATAGTTAATTATTTTCTGTGAACTCCAAGATAATATACAAAATTATAAAAATGTAAACGATGTACACATGTACAGTCGGGTTCAAAATTGCATGGACAGTTTAAGAATGAATTAATTCATAAATCGCCCATGCAATTCTGAACGCCACAGTACGCGTATAGTACCCCGCTGCAGTTGCAAGGATTCATATTGTGGACGCTTACCATTGAACAGCTGATGTTTATTTGTTACCTACTTGGTATGAAAATGATAGCCATAAGCAGTTTGCCTGCTGCAAATGATGTACCATAAATATGTATACGTCCCATTGCTATGCATAGACATCCTGTACTTATATTATACCTAATTAAGTGTTATTTCATTAGAGTCCGTTGAAAAAAATGTTAATTTTATGAATTCTATACAGAACATGCCAGTTCTAATTCATATAAAAACATATACCTAGTTCTCATTTAATTTTCACAGCTTACCCTAATTAAGCGGCATATACATGTTGATCAATTCAAACAAAAGCTGAAACATTGGTCAATATCTATATTTTTTTACTACGTGACTGCTATAATGCTTTCGGTTCTAATTTACATTAAAACAAAAACATAGTTATCAATTGACATAGTAACAGTTCTGATAACAGACTGTATAATTTGATTAGTTCAACGTATAAAATGTACAATTAATAAAATATCTAGTGGCACGGCTTCCTCCGATAACGTTGACAATTTACGTTTTATTTGTGGTTCATTTTAATTTAAGAGCCAGCTTGAAACACTTGCCTGTAATAAATATTTAGTTTGTTAATAAAATGTCATTAGTCTGACAGTGCTGCGTAAACTTCTAATTTGCAAACATTTCAATTTGTAGGTTAATACTTGAAATCAAGGATGGAATAAAATAAAACAGATATGGTGCACAATCCTTTGCCTTCGGATTTTTACGGAAATGTCCAAACTCATATTGCTGTTACAATTAGATAATTCATTTGTTTGTTGGATTGAATCAGTTGCTTATTAAATAAACAAATGGATTGTTTTATCTTTCTTCAGCTTCATGTTTGAAAAAAGCACTATATAAGCTTCGGCGTAAATAAAAGCTTACAGGCCTCATATTTCTATCCGGCCTCGCTCACTTCGCTCGCTCTGAGTGCGCATAGGTATATATATAGCCTGCAAGCCCTCATTTCCCTGCCTCTGCAGTAATGGACTATAGTTGTAGCATTTTACGCCATTTTAAGCAAAACTCTCAATATTTATCTTCATATTGCATTTTCCCGTGTATTATCGAATAAGTATATTGGTAACGAGGACTCCCTCTTAAATATAAATTGAATATACCGCTCTATGTCCTTATCAGTTGCACATGCGTAGTAAGTAGTAGCGGTTGTAAAATTATCTCGAACTGGCATAGTACATGTTTGTGTATGTATATGTGTTGAGTTTATAAGTAGCATGGTTCAGTAACATCGGCGTAATGGGTCATCCTCGATTCTGCAGCGCTAGGTATTTGTTTACTATGCTTTATATCAGAACTCGTAAAATGAAGTCGCAATACCTTCCTCCATTTTAGATATTGTGTAGTCGTGTTCATGCAGCTGTGGTTTATTTTGCATAGTCCAATAACAGATATTTACCTAACTTTTAGAACTAAATAAGTACATTTATTTTATGATTATTAGACCCCGTAATCAGAAGTGAAAAGCCTTGAAGATACTAGGTCTGATATTAGTGTAATTTTAATGTGCAATGTAGGTACATTACAATTAATATCAAATTAAACAAGTAAAATTTTTATTTTATTTTATGTTCAAAAAAATTTCGTTAATCCTGAACAACTGCAAAAAAAACAGTTTAAAATGGAGCTAATGATAAAACTAGAAATAAACAGAATGTGACCTGAAAAAAATATTTAATAAAACAGTGAATCATAAAAACAATTTTTTTACCCGTGTTCCTGTATATTATTTTACGTTCGCAACATTAGTACATTACATCAGAGGTCGGGAAAATGAGGATTTCCGGCCAAGTTAACGAGGCCGGGAATCCGTTTTCACGCCGAGGCATGTATAGTGCTTTTCTCAAACATACAAAGTAATACAAAAAAATAATAATAACAATGTTGTCGAAATTAAAACAAAAGTTACTCTGCAGACTTAAGTCTGAAAAGTGTTATGAAATTCAATTTCCATCCCAGAGAGTTACAGCGCCCTAAAAGCGATACTTCAGAGTCTATTTTAAGGAACGTAAATACAATATTTCATTGCATGTTTAAGAAAAATAGGTTTACCTACAACAATAATTTAGTGACGATGCAAGAACGATGTGTTTAATCCTATATTATATCTTATATTGTTTTTACGACATTTAAGTATAATAACATGTCAAAACCACAATAATAAAATAAAATATTTAGCGACAACCTTTGATTCCATTTAAATGAACTTTCACCACTGATAAGGGGGTCTGGTGATTATAATGTGTCTTTATGACATACTCTGACTCTGTGTAAAATGTTTACAGTTTAACTATCAAACATTCGCATTTTAAACAAATGGTCGATATAATCAATAATATATTATAAAGCTACGCAATGAGCAGCTAAACAATAAATTACTATATCCGATGATTCGATTAACAAACTAATTATTATTCGAAGAATAAATGTTATGTTCAAATACCTATAACATTAAGACAAGTTAATTAGGTACAGGAATTAATTTATTTTGCAATTAGAATAAAGTCATGATTTTATTTCTTCTCAACAGTTTTCTTATCATTGACCGTGTGTTTAATACCGGGCAAGTAATTAGTATAAGATTGCAGAAGATTAGAGTCGGCTAACCTGCAGGAAGTTTTATATTTAGCGATATAAGCAAATGCTGTTAAAAATATTACGAAGTGATCTGATGATGATATTTTAACTTTAACATGCATATTAAAGAAGTATTTGTTTATTTATTTAATCTAGATTTTCCATCTTAAAGTAGTACAAAATATAGCGGATGCCTTATGGCATTTTCTACCTAATAGCATTGGGCCAAACAGATGAGTTTTAATGTGGAGTACAGTGTAATAGAGTGAAGATTGTGAAAAAAACTACTAAATTAAACTAAGCAATACATGTATGAAAATATAATATACATAGTTACATAATATTTCTTATAATAAAGCTGTTTTGCTGTTAATATTCATTTTACATATTATGTTAGGGATTAGAGGATTAGACGAGAACAGATATTTCAGACGATGAGGAACTTATTTTAGCCTTCATTAAGCCTTCTAATAATTTTACATATTTCTGCCCTTGCAAAATGCACCATATAAAGAAAACTATTCCAATGTGTACTTATGGATAGTAAATATCAACTTTCCCACAGCAATATGAACTGATTCGCGATATTATGTTTGCTGATACTAACACATGGCGGAAAGTGGACGGCAAACACTTCACATTTTATTAAAATCCTTTAAAATTATCGACTATTTCATCAGAATATCAATAGTGGGGTGTTTTGATTATGATGATAGATAATAGGTAAGCATACCAGATTACACTATACAATAGTATCTTAACTTTCTTTTTTTTTCTAAACATTGACAAGAAACTGAGGAAAAATCAAGTATGAAGGAAATGTAGGTAACTAGTAGCAATTTATTTTAATCTATTTTGTAAGATTCAACTTTTAGACCATGGAACATTGTTTGATTTCCGAAAATCAACAGACTAGGTAGTATCTGTTATAAAAACCTATAGAATAATTATCAATCAATTACCTCAACATAGATAAGTCTCAATTGACTTTAAAATACTTTGTTTTGGGTAGGGTAACTTTTTTTGAAAAATTAGAGGAAAATAATTAAAACAAAAATCATGATCGTTTCCTTTGTGTTACGAAAGTAAGTCATACAAACTACGTGGGTATGGGTAACTTCGAACATTTAAGTATGACGTTAAACTTTGGTTTCATGCAAGCCCATATCTATGTGCAAATGTTTTTTATGGAGTCTAACATATTTATATATTTTTTCGTTTGACTTTAAGTGCCTATGTATTTTCCGAAATGCGGAATTGCGTAATATTTAATTAATGAGTTGCGATTGAGTAAAAATCTGTAATAAAAGCACAGAAATAAGCTGAATATGATTGCTTGACTTCTACCACTACCTGTATTGCTCCAGGCCACAACAGAACGAAGCGTTCGTTGTTTGCCAGGAAATGTATTTGAAAACTCGTTTAGCATGCTAGGTGACCTAAATCAAAGTGACGTAGCCTATCAAATAGAGCATAATTCTAGCTCGTCAAGACGCTAAGAGCTAGCTTCGGGGAGCTGCTACTGTCCAACACCTTGACTTGAGTGGCAGGCGATGAGCGATAATAGGTATAAAATGTGAGATTACGTTTTACATCATCGCATTTCATTTTACGGTTTCTTTTTAAAGTAGCAACAATAACCTCATAGCCTTGTTAATAGTATTGCCATAGTACTCGTATATCTGGATATGTGTTCTTCTATGCCACGTGATGACGGCAGTACGAGTAGTAAAGAATACCATTATGTATATTACCACGGGACTAGTCCGTGGATGTCGTAAGGGAAGACTAAGGAAAAAATATCATTGGACATTCATTTATTGAAGAGTTATGATGGGCAGCGGCGTCTTCGTAGTGAACACAGTTGTCTGCAATCGCCAATCCGCTTGCCCAGCGTGGCGATTTTGGGCATAAATTACCTCCTAACATGCTAATACGCATAATAATAGGAAATTCCTGTGTTCAGTCAGTGGATTGAAATGAGCTGATGATGATAATGATGTTTTGTTCTAAGTAATTAAACTAAACGTTCAAAGAATACAATAATGTAGTGGCATGACACTGTACCAAGTATCTAAATTTTGCTTAGCAGTAGGTACTATTAAACGCATTCGCTATATTTCATACATACATGATACATGTCAAAACTGACGAACATAGGCCCACATGACTGTAATCACAGTAATCTCAATCAGTCTTCAAACACTTCAATATTAAAACAAAATTAGTTTCATAATACCAATACGACAACAAGTACATGCTATAAAAAATTTAAATCCAATCGTTTTAATATAACGAGAATCGCCATAACATCTTACCTTGTGGCACGATGAGGCTTTACTATTATGTACTTACTATGTTATAGCGTATACACACATGAACTTTTGCAGGCGGGGAACAGCAGAAGCGGTTCTAGAACCGGTTTATAGAATACTGCACGTTGACTCCAAGCACAGGGCCAATGGAGTCAAGTTTGTTTCTTTTTATACCCTCCGTAGTTTACATCAATGATTTCTTATATTTAAGTTAGCCAATCGAAATGATTTTGGTGAACTATTAAAAATAACTTAATTTAATTTGTTACACATCGTGAAACCTATCAGTAGAAAACGTACGGCATATTTTACATCACGTTGCAATATTGGTATTGCAACGTGATATAAACACATTTTGATAAGGCCATTCAAAAATGTGTAGGTATGTAAAAAAATCAGGATTGTTTCAGGTGCTCTCATCCATTTATTTATTTATTTTTTAATAATAGGACGCATGCGAGCAGATGTATCGCCTGATGGTAAGCGATCACCGTCGCCTATGGACATTCGTAACATCCGTGGTATTACAGGTGCGTTGTCGACTATTAATATGGGAATACGCAGTTTTATGAAGGTCAGACAGAGTAGCTCACTTGTTGTATAATCTTCATTTTCTATTCCACTATCCTCTTTTTGACTAGTTACGTGCTATTTCACTAGAGGTCATTCTCGTCGGTTGTAGGTGCGTAACGTGTTTTTCAGCGATTTTCTTAGTTTTCTTGGACCTGGTCTATTTTAATATTGAGAACTTCTCTGGTCATTTGATTCCCGAGTCTTTGCACTGTATCTCCATACCACCACCGAAATTTTTCATTATTTTAAAAGTAAAAATATGTTCACTTCAAGGATATTTGGATTATCAGAAATATTCGTTCACATCATTCTAAGTGTCTTTTATTTATAGTCGTCTCCGTGACTTCGTTCGCTAGATTTTGCTGTGAGGCGTCTTTATTACTTCTTGTCCTCAGATAGTATCGCCGCGCCTGCGCGCTGCAATCACTTACTATAACTATATTGTGTCCTGGGTTTCCTGGTCAAAATAATGTTGGGTTTTGTTTTGTTTCTTGAGGTTCGGAGTTTAAGCCCACCAGACATAAATAAAATCATCATCATCATCAGCCTATGATAGTCCACTGCTGGACGTAGGCCTCGCCTATTAACTATGCATATAGACGCATTAGGAGGTAAATGCCCATAATCGCCACGCTGGGCAAGCGGATTGGCGATCGCAGTAATGTGTCCACTATGATGACGCTGCTGCCCATCATCAATCTTTAATTAAATATGGTCAGTGACACTTCAATCCCTTAGTCGACACCCGCAGGAGGAGTTGGGGTGGTAACAAATGTATTCTTTCTGCCGTCACCACTAGGCCTATAAATAAATAAAATAAGAGATTGTATCTTGTCACACAAATCGAGTAATTACAACAGTACTACATACTTATACCTATCGACATTTTGGAAATTGTGTAACCCATTTCAAAGTTTGTTAAGTCGAGGTCTAATTTTGACCAAGGCTTCCTTGACCTGGTAATGTTGCATTCGTAATTTTATACACAATATTTTGCGTTAGTTGAAACATAAGGACATTGATTACCTGTAAAAAATATTTTGCTACTAAAACAATTCGTACTTATGCATATTGCAGTTCTTTCTGAAGTTATAAATCGGGCGCCCATCCTCCTTAACAATAATCTTACCTGTGTTACATGTTTCCAAGCTCTCACCAAGACCAGAAGCCAGGTTGTACTTTATGGAGAGCTAGCGGAACGTATTGGCTGATTGTCCCGTCGGGCCTGTTATTAGTGGCCATTGATGGAAACCTCTGGAAGTTGTTGACGGGAAATAAAACCATGGAACGACACACTTTATTGGCCACTGTGCAGGGAATTTGTATGAATTTTACCTTTGCGCAAGTACAATCCCTTATGCTTTGGAAACATAAATAGCTAAGTCGAAGTAGCAATAGCAGTTGCGTGATACCAACGCAGCTAGCTACTTTTTGTAATGTACAAGCCCGTGAAATATTTTTTAAATCAATCAGTATCGGCATCGGCTTTGTCTGCAATAGTAAACAAAAGTACTAGGGAATCGGCTCTTTACATTTAGATGGATTATTGATTTTCACCTAAATATGTCTTTTACTTACTGAAGCACAAATTACGTTTTCTTTTTAATGAATCAACAACTAGAGCTACCTACTTTCGATCATCCAATGGAGACAAATTGTTCTAATGAATATACAAAATTACTATAAAACATCAAAATAATTTATTTTATACAATGATTCGTAATAAACCTTAGAACTTACAAACACTAAAAATCACTGGCTTTCGTCATTTATGCACATTATAATTTTAATCTTCTGTACATAAATTACAGCGCAGTCGTTAAATATCAGTTCTAGGGATTGTATCGACATAAAGCTCAGCTACAATATTATATTTGTTTTGGACTATGTAGTCGGAGCCCTTAACAACTTAACCATTGGGTATGTTTTGGTTACTAGCAGCGCCATTACTTACTTAGTGACTTGCGCTTGCGCAATCTTAGCACGAGCCAACGGTAGGAGTATTCTGTTCCATATTTGAATTTGATACCAATAGATTATTAACGCTTCTCTTATGGTCAGAACAGGTTTCAAGTTTGGATATTTTAGTTTAGATTTGATTATAAAAGTTATGATTTATATTCATGATACCTGTGTTAAATCCTGTTATAGGTACTTAATTCAGGCTTGAGCCGTTTCATAATTTATAAAGGAGAAGGGTAACATTGCCTTGCTTAAGCCAGTTTGATACGCAAAGCTCGTAATTTGCAGAAAACACAAAATCGTGGTACAGCGCACTAGAAATAATGAAATCCACATGTGATCATTTCACATAATTTATCAAGCAAAAATTGAAGCTCGTTTTTCAATTAAGTATTACTTAATGTCTGTCAACGTTTGTTATAAAGAATAGTCGTCCAAGTTTCTTATGTTTAAAACCTACTTATTTTATCTATTTTGGCTTATATACATACTTTGAAAATGATAAATGCTGTTGTATGAAATGTCGTAAAAGAGTGACATGCGATTATTGTGCCACTAAAAAACGATTGACGTCCAAATGAAATGGTCGAGTTTATGTCTTAATGAAAGTATAACCCCGATATCTGTAAATACTATCGTATTTACACCGCAAAGGCCATGATACAGGCAAAATCTATTTAGAAGGTATTAAAATTTTAATCTGTATCGAGGCCCGCCGCCGCCGGCCAATACTCTAACAAACAATACCTAATTGTCTAACGAGCGAATTTACGACAATCACAAAGCCGCTATTGTTAAATTGTCCAGTTGAGTAGCGTATTTTGTAGTAGACACGGGTAAATACGTAATCTAGTTTTAATAGAACATTGTATTTTACAACTTATTAGTCTTATTACCGGTGTCTAATTGGGGTCACTTGGTCTGTAACGTAATTATACAGAGATTTATGTTCATTTTAATTCCAGTACGTAGTAGGTTTTTCGCATATGATTTCTTGTTTTTAGTACAAATATTTATCACATTTTCTCATTCTCATTTCGAGGACAACGTAAAGTCATCTAGACAACAAGTAGACAAGGATACTTGTTTCATTCTTTATTATTTGCCATTATCTTTTGCTTGACATCAGACGCAATTTACCACACTGAGCATTGACTAATCATCGGCCGAACTTTAATTATAATGAACACTATCGAACCGCAATTTATAAAGCTCTCAGTTGCGTATTTATAAATGGCGGTGTTAAAGCTAATTAAAGCTGGAGTGGCTGGTCGTCCATCTACTGCGACCTACTTGCGTGGACAGTACACACACTGACTTGCAGGATAGCGAATGTTCGAAGTAATTAGCAAACTCACCATCCGACTAATTTTTCATCGCACTGACAGTCGACCAATTTTTAATCTGGCCGGCTGGTAGAAAAATAGTTGATACTTATCTATGAGGACTAAGTACTTTTATTTCTCGACAATCTTAGACGTCATCGGCAATATATCTTGCTTTATTTTTCAAAAAAAAAGGGATTAGTGATGATCATTATTATAAAAAGTTACGACTTTGACACCAAATATCCATTACGAACAAGATGGAAAGTAACTTGTTAGTTTAATGCATAATCGTTAGCGACTAAGCTAAATTAACGACTACGCAGGGCATAAAATGTTGGCTAAGGACTTCGGTAGTATTTCATCACAAGAGCAGGTGCTACGGATTTCGTAAATCGCAATGTTCGCCCGCGGATGCAAAGCGTCAGTGCGTTTATTATAATAATCGCATAATTTGCGCGTAGATCAGCTGCAGAGGTGCCAGGCTGGACGGACAACATTTTGATTTCACTTGTTTATAATTATCATTCGGTCTGTCTAACTTTTTGCCTAAGATACATATTTTAAAAATATATTCTTTGTAAAATAATAAATAATGACTCTGACACAACCTATAATCTATGTACTTGATCAAATTACAGCATTATCGTGTGCCGATTTTGGCCCTAAAATCGACAGTTTTGTTTCTATCGTCAATAATATTTAATATTATTATCTAAGACACAGTTCAGATTTTCTTGATTTTATGATTGTTTGTTAATTTAAATCCATATTTTATTGATTATTCGTAGGTAGTTGTAATAATTCGCTCGTTGAATTATAGGCAATTCTGCGTTGTAATGTTGTGACCGAGTACCTGCCTACCTAAAATAGTCAACTAGTCAGACCTATCACCAAAGCAATTACGAGCTACGAGTTTCGCTATAACGTATCAATGAATACAAAACAGTGAATGGACAGTTACGACACAAATATACGAAATATACCCGAGTCCAGTCCCGAACCCCAACCTGCGGTACCAGTCTGCCCACGCGTGGCCCGTGCCCAGCGTAGGCGTGACACCTTGCACCAAGGCAATGCGAACCACTTGGGCTTTCAAATCACTCGGTCCTTCAGTGTGAATAGAAACTTAGTTCTCGGTGAATTTTACTAGGCAAGTAAAGTACTTACCTAAAACGTATTAAAAATACAGATTATGTTAAAATAATAACTATTTCAAACTCGTAATGTCACATAATTATATACCTATATATTATTATGTCACGGAAACAAAATGCAAGGCTGATTTTGTTGTTTACAGAGTCTGAAACAGATTATTAAATTAATGTTTAAGTTTCCTATTGAGTCACCAATTTTTTATGTGATTATCAATACTTTTGTCTATGACTCTGCTTAATTCAAAAATTCTACTATCTAGAAAACCTTAATTTTAAATAAACAATCGTTAATTTTATAATATAGATACGAACTTTAGAAAAATTTGAAACAATACAGGAAAACGGGAACTCTCGTATTTAACGTAATAACTGTGTAGGTATAAACTTTTTGTAAAATGCTTTGCTATGTCGTTAACCAGGTATTTAATGCTTGATATTTTATTTCCTACTCACAAACACATCGTTTTATTTGCATAAAATTTAAAATTTTATAAAATCATAATGGCCCTCGGTGCATTCATGATTATAAGATACAAGTAGTTTATAAAATTACCATTATCTCATAAACGACACGACTCTAAATAACAAATGATAATCAAATCATTATACCGCAAACTGTGTGATTTCGCAAAACTAATAGCGATGATCGTTGAAAAATGATTCATAATGCACTCGTTCTTGACCCAGATCCGGCGCGTACGCATGCGCTGCACTAGGAAATCATTCGATGATTTTCCTGTTATGATAATGATTTTAATCTCAAGGACTTTGCAGCCGCTAATTATCTTTAGTGTCTAGGATCCCAAAAGTGTCCATAAAATATGACTATTTTGCTTTTTGATTATTTATGGAAAAAGAAAATTTCCACAAGAAAAGAGGGTAACTGACAATATTACTGTGACTTAAAAAAATATTACGGTATTTTAGGTAAGTGTCAAATATAATTATGTATAGTCACTCTTGACCAGTAAGATCTCGACTAAACAGTATAAAATCTACTAGTTTTGTCATTTTTTATCGGTGAGAACCGGGTCAAATTAACGGTTCTTACACCCTACCTATAACTGTTTACATACCAATTAGGTATTCCATTCCTAGAGCCCCTGGACATGACAACTACGTGCCTAGGGTATCCTAGGTCTGCTAGGTTGTTATGAATTCGTGATTATGTCACGAACAGTCTCAGTTCACGCTTGTGCCATTTACTTGCCAATGACTCTAGTTAATTTGATTGGCCTATTTAGACGGCTTGTTGAGGACACTTTAAATTAGAATAATATTTGAATACCTATCAATTTGAGTGAGTCGCGCGGAAGCAGAGGGTGCTGTCCTCCTATGCCTATTAATGCCTAGCCAAAATGTCATTCTGAAATCGTATACCTACCATACCCGATAAGCAATAAGTAAAAAACAATCACGGGATGTATGGAAAAAGTCACGTGACTTTTCGTTCGAATCTGTCATTCTCATACATTTCTAATTTTTCGCTTATCGTCTACTATTGCAAAATGCCATCTTGGCTAGGCCTGCAGATTCGATGTCCACCTTGGTCTTCGGTTTCCTTGATGTTTTTCTTGATACTCGTACGTGATATCTATTTCAGTTTCTAATTTATTACTGCCTACCAAGTAAACCTTTAATAATAAAAACATATTTAACAAAATAGTGTGATTTTGTCCTTCAAAGTCAGTACAATTCATTTATTTTACAAATTAAATAGTAAGTAGTAGTAGTAGTAATATTATATTTCTAACCAACAACCAATATCGTAATTACCACGTTTATAATAAGCAACGTCATTGAATACCGTATAACATTAAAAATATAAATAAAATATAAACATGGGACACAAATCGACTTACACAGTCTAACGATAAGCTGAATTAAAGCTTGTTTTGTGTATACTAGGCGACGATTTATACAACAGATACTTTAGAAAACAACCCATATTTGTCATAAACATAAAAAATGCCTCGGTTTCTAGATTCACTACCAACTAGGCTACGGAAGCTGACGAAAAAAGTAGGTATTTCTTTTAAAAGCAATATTAAGTTTTATATTATACTTACATCGTAGTGCCTATTGTTATCCATAGTCAACTTTCACGTGCGTTATTAAGGAACACGCGTGTAGAGGTAACAAACGGCTCTAATTCGAACCATTATATTCAGATCGCCGGCGAACGCGTCATTACTTCAAATTGATAAATAATTGTAATGCACCTCTGTAGGTTCACCTATCATGTGCTTGTACTGGTATTATCTACAGTTTGACATGCTACGTGACTTTGAGGAACTTTAGTAAATCCACTCCGCCTAAAAATCGTTTGACTTACTCGTAGGAGAAAATTTTTTCATGATATCGGATTTTTTTGCCAAAGGCTGCACGTAAAACCGTCCTGCTTTTCTTATATTTGTGGAAGTGTAAAGTTGTTGTTATAGTTAATTATTTCGCTATCAAACTCGTCATCTGTACACATATAGTTCGTTAAATATAAATTGGTAACTTTCTACCTACATGATAGTAAAAATAAGCATTCAATTTATATTTCTCGAACTATACCTCTTCATGTTTATGCATAGGATGGGTCTTATTAAATTATTGTATTAAAAGTTTCTTATTCAATAAATGAAAATAAAAATGAATTAAAGTAGGTAATTTCATTCTACAATACTTTTTATTTTCAACTAGGTAGTTGTCTTTAAGCAATTTAAGCATAATAAATATAGTCACATAGTGCCTACAAAGTATCCAAAATGCAAGCATGCCATTTTAACTTAATTTAAGTCCTGTTTTCTCTAAATCATCGTGTTCTGTAATCTGTTCGAAGCATTATCAAATCTTTATAGAGTTGGTAACACAAGGCAGTATTGCCTCTGTCGTGGAGAGACGGATAAAAACCCGACAAGCCATGATTAGATAATGATGCCTTTGTCATTAGATATCGGAGGCAAAAAGTGTCGGTGCAGCTCAGGTACGGATTAGGGTTGTCAGTAGATCCAGTTACATTTGTTACCTACATAGCAAAATACATCTAAACGTTTTCGGTCGGAGTTCCCCGTTGTTAAAGCAAACATGATACAAAAACAAATACCTCTTTTTAATAACTTACGACTATGAAGATCCTTGTAACAGAACATGACGAAGAATAAACGTTCTGATCATGTCTTTGTCTAACTACTACGTCTCTCATGGTAGTCATGATAGTCAAAAATCTAAACGTAACAAGAGTACTAATCTGTTGTCAGTATTTCACAAGTACCGAAACTATTTACGTAGATTCAAAGTTATTTTATATTTTAACATGTATACGTTCCCTATTAAGCGTATCCATTCGGAATCATTTCAAGCCCTCTTATAGAACAGCTAAAGACATTTTACCAAGTCACCCAGGAATCTAAAATGATTATTTTCGTTGATTCCATGTCGTTTACACAGTGCATCTTTTTTGAGGCACTTTAGTTACCAATAGGAACATTCAGTATGGTTCTTATTGTCTAATAAAATCGAGTAAATAAAATTTTCTTCGGTTACCGCGAGGATTACTCATGAAATAAAACTATGAAAACGGATAAACTCGCGTATATTAACTAATTTCAACTTCATTCCGACGTTTCGAACACTTTACAGGGTTCGTGGTCTGCGGATGACTGACAATGGAGGACATTTGATAGATCTACCTCCATCAAAATAAGAAAGATAAGTACAAAACTACCCACCAAAGAAAAATTACTAAACCACAGACAATAAATTTTAAGGGTGGATGTACATACAAAATTTGCAAATTAAGCTAGTTATTCATTACAAATATTTTAAGAATGAAGACAAGAGACAAAATAAATAATCTACGCCGGTTCTATCCCTACGCCACTGCCTGAGAAGTATTTCCTTCCTTTGTACGATTGTATTGTTAGGAAGGTATCCCAAAATTGGGACCGGCAAGAAACTCAGCGGGACAACTCTTTTCAAAAAACATTTGTAGTACATCTTAAGATCATCATGCATTAAACCGAAACATACAATTTTGATTAATAAGGAAATTTAAAATAATTTTGAAAAAAATTTGCCAGTACTAAAAACATTGTCAGTCATCCAGGCAGACCACGAACCCTGTAAAGTGTTCGAAACGTCGGAATGAAGTTAAAATTAGTTAATATACGCGAGTTTATCCGTTTTCATAGTTTTATTTCACGAGTAAATAAAGTTATGAGAAATAAATTGTTAGTGTGGTTTACTTGACTATGACAGCCCTACGAGTATTTGTCTGGGCGCAGAGGCACGGGTTCAGAAGCGAGTCACGAGTCGGATCGCCGATAGCGAACGCATAGAACAGTAGCTGCATGTAATTGTGCCGCTGACCGGGCCTTTGTGGGTCAAGCTTATTTCAAGCTTTTGTGTTTTTGCGCCGCTTTGTTCGGTTAAAAAACTGATGGTTACGACAAAGCTTTATTTTCTGTTTTTCGAGTATCCATACTATACGATATAGAAAAGCTTTAAGGACAGGTATACGTAAATACCTATAAGTTGTTAATGTTGAATAATAGGTACGATGTGACTGTCTCGTCGACCGGAACTTTTTTGATCAACGGGCTGATAGGTACTTGGTTAGTTAATAAAAAATACGACACTGTTACTCTACAAAGCAGTAAAACACAAAACTGTCTAGAATTAATATTATATAGCCATGTTGAGTAAACGCTCAAGGTCTGGCCTTTGTCAGAGTGTATGACCTATGTAATGTAGACTTAGATTTGTGGTATAGCGTCGCTTAACTCTGTTCTATAAATAACGTTTCAAATATGTTACTATCGAAGATTTTACTTGAAAAAAAACCCTTTTTAAATAATATCCTAACTACGAACTTTCACGGTCATGCTCGATAAACGAACAACGGCTATTAAAGTGAGTATAATATTAACAAAACTTCAATACGTAGTATTATGGTTACTAAACAGCCTGTTTAGGTACTGTAGTTTGTCACATAACTTAATGGCAGTTACTCCATGTGCAATTCTAGTAGAATAATTAATAACTAATAATTATTTTTGTTTGAAAAAAAATACGTAAGTAGCAAATTGGTAGTGTGGGTCCTAGTTATCAAAAGATGACATGGACTTCAAAATGGGACCTATTTTAATTAACGTATGTACCTACCTACATGCAGCGTCATATACTTTCTGCAGCCAAAATGACAAAATAGTTTGATATACCATACTGAATACATTTACAGGATAGTTCTCAAGATTTCAGGTCTTATCCCTTTAGTACCGTTTGGTAGCCAAAGTTACGTAACCAGCTTCGAAATGGGAATAAAATCCCAATAGGCTTTAAATCGGGACTAATCATTACCAATTTGTAACCAGGTTTTGTACCAAATCAGGCTACGGGATGAAAAAAAAATTCCCATTTCATAGCTGGCTACCAGGCGGCAAAACATATTTCCCATTTGGCAGCCAGCTACCAAACGGTACTAAAGGGTCTTATCCTAATGTAATAGTATTTTATATGCAGCCTTATGACCTTCTAGGGTGAGTTTCATAACACCACTGCAATGTTGTCAGTACGCCATACGTTTGATACTAAGTAACTCGTACGTTGCCCGCAGCAAAATTGCTATTATAAGTTCGTCACCGGCAGACAGACGCGTTATAAATAAACAAACGTGTTCGTATCATGTTACATGCGATAGCATCTTCCAACAGTGGGCCCACACAAACCTGGCGTTTCTTTAACAGCTAATTGCCGACAAATTGAACGTTCACAGCCGATGTTGTACTTGATTTGTGGTACAAGTTATAGGAGCA
This sequence comes from Thaumatotibia leucotreta, assembly GCA_025490895.1. Lineage (NCBI taxonomy): Eukaryota > Metazoa > Arthropoda > Insecta > Lepidoptera > Tortricidae > Thaumatotibia > Thaumatotibia leucotreta. The sequence goes on from JALPQI010006796.1 coordinate 33,751, forward strand.
ACACGGATTTTTAATTGATAAAGCTTTTCGTATAGGTACAATGAACATATTATTACAAGTTCTTACATGTAACGCGTAATTGTTGTTAACACGATATTTACTGTAGTTTTCACTAACTGGCTTTCTCTCTATTATAAATATTATAATGCTTCTTTATTTGGTATGTTTGAGCAATATAAGAACAAAACAGTAATATTTTAGAGAACGCTACAACTTTGACAAAAATAATTTCTCATTCAAATCTAATAACGACATTCAATTATTTATACCGGGTTAATTTAAAGGTAAACATTATTTCGTGCATTAAAACATGTAGATGTCCTTGTGTAATACCTAGACCTAGAAGATATTTAGTCCTGAAATTGTAGAAAATGTAGACATGTCGACCAGGCATTCTTATAACTTATGTCAACTAGATACTATGAAAATATTAGTACCTATAGGTATTAAAATATCGCCATTTATTTATCACACTTAATGTAAATATTGAGAAATATGTCCATCTTCCGCTTGCTCTTGTAACTCACTCAATCCCGATATTATAGCTTAACAGACGGTCCCTTTGACTTAGCCCTTGTAACTTGACACCGGTTAGTTGAACTTGCAGTATCAGCCCTAATTACTGTTATATCTAGTGCCTTGTAAACAGCAGCTTGGGACGTAGCTTCGGCTTTGCCTTGACGTAGCTTTGCATTTGCTTATGTGTAATCACATCTTGTAGATTCAATTATCGCGGCAACAGCATGCGTTTTTTCTCTTCGTTAATTATACTGGTGTAATAATAAACATATTTCAGTTCTTTTCTTTACGTAACAATTTATTTACTTCTTTTAAATAGGTACATGTATTCTTAATTATAGTTATCACACATTTTGTTTTCTAGATTTTATAACTAAATCAAATATTTCGCTATGTGATGTGTGCTTAAAACATTGTTTCCTTATGTCCTAAATCAGTTTAGTAATACCTACTTATGAATCTTATGAACATTGTTACAACTGTAGGTACGTAATTTTTTTTAGCTGGCTGCAATGTATGACAAACTACCGTGATTACTCTACGACAAAATACTATCTTAGATTTTTGTTAGAAAGTCCTAAATTATACGACGAGCCATGTTTGATGGATACTCAAATTTGCAGTAATACGCCAAAAGCAATAAGTGCAATAACAACGCCATGAAGCCCTTGACACACCGGTGTTTAGCGAGTAATTGGCCACCTGCGGCCGCGGCGGATTTCATGTTTACGTACAATGAGACCAGACATACGTATTAATAGACGTCGCATGGTTCGGAATTGTCCTAATACCACAAATTCTTGTGTAGATGGCAGCACCAGCTCTCACGCCACTCACGACTCTCGAAAAGCATTCGGATAGAATAGAAGGCACGTATTGTTTTCACATAGAGTATGGTCAAAAGCGCTTAGCCTTGTATGTGATGGCATATACCCGAGAAATTTGACGGGTGGTTGCCACTAACGAGTGGCCGAGACCGAGCGAAACAGGCATCAGCCGCGAAAGCTGAATACGTAGGTTCAATCCCCATCGTGGACATTGGTAAACTTGGCCTTTTCTCTATATGACATCTAATATACTTTATGGTAATAGTAATGTGTCTACTTCAAAACAAATCAAAATATTTTATAAAATAATTTGGTTAGTTTCACAAAAAATTGTATCTTTCTAAACAAATCGTCTCTAAGGGCCTTATCACACTTGCGATTTACAAGCGAGGCGAAAGCGAAGCGAGCGTGCAGCGTGATCGTTGCGAGCCCGTAACCAATTCGCCGCGAGTGCGTTGCGATTTGGCCGCGATCGCGTAACGAATACGCTGCGCAGCCGTCAGTAAATCGCTCAGAGGGATCAGAGTCTTGGACAGTCACTAATAAGATTTATTATTACATAATGGATACCAACTCTTGACGCGGCAAACTCGGTGCGCAGTCGCGGCGTATTCGTTACGCGGTCGCGGCGTAATCGCGACACCATCGCGGCGAATTGGTTGGGGGCACGCGACGAACACGCTGCGCGCTCGCTTCGCTTTCGCCTCGCTTGTAGATCGCAAGTGTGATAACAAAACAATCGATACTCAAAAAACGGAACTTTTCTCTGCCCTCCTGTCACCGATTTTACGTCCACATTATTTAAAGCTCTGCTCACACCAACTGCACCAGATGCGCACAAATTCCATTTTTTAACGACTGGTGCAACACGTGCGCGCATTATTGTCTATGTAAATAAAATGTGGCATTAAACTTGGCTCGTGACGGATAGCATAAACACACCCTTTTTTCTTGGACAAGTAAGCTAAGAAAGGTTTTCGAGGGTGTGGTGGCGTAATTTTACAGCCCCAGCAGGGCAGAGGGGCTGGCTGGCTAGTCTGTTTGACCTGAGGTTTATTTAACCTTTCGAAATGGTACAGTAATAGTACATTAGCGTGATGTTGACGTTCGATGGCACAACACTAGTGGCCCTTTGAGCTACTGCCTCAAGCGCTTGTTCGTATAGCGATTACTATCGTTCGCGGAAAATTCTAGGATACTGTAGTAAGCAAGCATATTCTAGAAATAATGTCAAGGTATTAACTTATGTATGTATTTAAAAAAAAAAACTGAAATCCAGGTAATCAAAAAGTCCAAATTTATCCTGCTTTTTGTAGATTTTCATTTTTCCAAGTATCACTTGCCAATTAACTTTTCGCCGATGATATTAATATTTGCAAACTAGTTTAGACTATGTTAGTTTGGTGTGAGTTATATTATGATAATACGAGAAAAATGCGTCTACAAAACGTTACAATTATAGCAATCTTTTAGTGAAATAAAATCCTTCAAATAAGATGGTTGGAAAGTGATATTCGGCAAAATTATTTTCAGCTATAGGTAATTTAGACAACCCACACATGCAAACATGCATTATGTAATAGCCATTTTAATGTTTAATTATATTTTACGTAATTATCTATGTAATTTTGTTGGGTTATTCCCACCTGTTACCACCAACTTGACACCAGTGGTAACAACTGGGAATTTTTTTCCCACCTGTTACCACTGGGAACAACTGGGAATTAAAATTCCCAACTGTTACCACTAAACTAATTGGTGGTAACTACTGGGAATTATTTTTCCCAGTAGTTACCACTAAGTTAATATTTAGTAGTCCTATTGCAATAGGATACCTAGTAGCCATAAATTTTGTTATACAATGGTAACAATTCCAGAGACTATAATTATTATAAAATGTTATACTACAAATAAAGACGAATTACACTGATTTTTTATTCAAAACAAGAATATTTCAATATTTCATTTTTCGTGTAAGTACCTAAAACCTTGTAGTAGTTATAATAATCTTAAAAAAGGATTGAGATTCGTAATCAGTCAGGTCACCTGTCATCCCTTTTTACCTGCCCCTGTGATAATCAAGTCAGTAGTTCTTAATATTTTTGGTTATGATTCAGAGTAGGTAATACTGACAACATATTTAAAAAAAAAGTTTATATAATAATTTTCAATATGTATTCATTTTTAGTAAAATTCGATGGTTAATAAGATATTTTATAAATAAAGTAATATTCATAAAATTAGCTCCTTATTAATAACTGGCAAAGTATTTTGTGTATATTCTATTAAAACAAGCACATTACTAGTAAAGTACTTGGTGGTAACAACTGGGATTTATTTTTCCCAGTAGTTACCACTAAAGTGGTTGGTGCTAACTACTGGGAATTCTTTTTCCCAGTAGTTACCACCAAGTACTCTGGTGGTAACAGGTGGGAAAAAAATTCCCAGTTGTTACCACTGGTGTCAAGTTGGTGGTAACAGGTGGGAATAACCCATTTTGTTGACGAACATAATCTGGATTTCAATGGATTGATAACAATGAAATTAAAAAAACACAGTAGAAAGTATGGTGAGTAGGTATTGACTAATACATTTTAAAGATATTTTAAAGCGCTTTCCCGCTAAATGTCAATATGTCATATCGATGTCGTCAGCAACCTTTGGAAGATATAGCGTGATATGCCAAAGTCTCGCAGCGCCACGATTGTTTCCATTAAGTGGCATCTCCTGAAACTTCCTTGTGTTTCGTCTTTAATTTTGGTTTAAGAAAGAGGTGTTGAAACCACTAGTGAGTACCTAAATCCATACTTAATACTGGTATTATAAATGCGAACGTAAAACTGAGTCTATATTAATTCGCATAATTTATTACGCATACTTCAAATTGGCATAGCGTTGTTAAGCATACTATTTAAGTGGCATAAGCATAATTTCGCATAAACGATTACGCATAATGTATTTACGTATAACGTAAACTATCATAACGATGATTTGGAATAATTAGGATGAGCATAATACTAATTGGTATACTTAATGAAAGGTATAAAATATAATAGATAAAATAATAATGACCGATCATAGATTGCGTAGCGAAACCGATACTATATACCTAATATTTTTGATTAGTACGTATTCATAATATTATTATATACTATACACCGTGATTTCTAATAACCCGAAAGATTTTAACAGTGTGTTCCTGACCACATTTAGAAACTATAATGTCGTATAAACTTTTCTGAATATCGCCTAGTTTCAGAGTTATTACCAATTTAAAAAAAACATATTTTCTAATTGTAACTCGGTAGTACAAAAGGTCTTTTTAACGGCGTTGGTGCCATTATGGAGAATAATCTCACTAACCTCATTAATAGATGTCGAAAAGTGAGAAATAAAACCTTTTAAAAATGAGGTTTTTGTAAAAAAAAAAACCTTGACACTCATTGTAAGTGCTAGTTTCATGAATAACTTTTACTTTTTATGTTAAAATACATTCAAAAATGAAATAAAATAAAGTTTTTTTCGCCAAAAATTACGAAAGTCATATAATATTTTTTGTTTGTTTTTACATCAAAAATGCGTGGTTAAAATCTTTCGGGTTATTAGAGATCACGGTGTATATAGCTTCCAATTTAAAACTAGTTTAGATTTTTTTTACTCGTGTGGTATAACAGTTTATCTACATCCATATCATAAGTTGTCTACAATATGTTTAGCGGCGGTAAGCAAATAGCCTACTTTAAGAAATCTGTATCTGTGGGTGTATCATAATTTTTACTTTACGATATCGGCAACCGATATCTTAATCATAATCACAATTAAATTTCGAACATTCTGTTAAAAAGAAAAATCACACTTTAATTTCGATTATCGAATTAATCGATTTGTAATTTCATTCACATTAAAATTCATATTCCATACATTCTTCTAAATCTCGAATATTGAGAATCGATTTGAGAATCGATATCGACTCAAGACCTATGCAAGACCTTACCTTGTCTATGAATTTAAAAAAAACTAATGTCAGTCATTTGTTTTGTTTGAATTGTTTCAAACATCCAACTTTTTTGGACTGTTGAGTTGAATGTTAAATATTATCGAGTTCGTTGTGAAATATTTACACGGAAAAATTAGTTATGACGACGAAGACAGTGATGTTGAAATGTGTGAAACACCACCAGAAATCCGGGACGCCGCTACAATCGTGACCAATAATTTGCTGCCACAAAAATAAACATAATGTAGAAAACTTATTATATGCATGTAGATAAAGTTACCTATGCAACTGTTCATAATTAGGCATTAAAACACTCGTGTAATAATGCCTCTCATTATGAACTAGTCACATAAAATACTATAATGTTAAGGTCTTGACATATTTTATTGACTGACATACCTACATGTATACCTACTTATATTTTTATAGTAAATATTGATTATTTTAATTATTACACACATTTTTACCCTAGCAATTTAAAATGTTCATAAATACGGCGTGTGTATTTTATACGGGATACAGTTATCGTTTTGTGATCGTAGAAATCATGGTATAGGTTATCATGGTATGGTAGGTTCCCTAGATCCTATTTTAAGCAACATTAAAATATACGCCCGTATTAAATAGGTACACACTCTGTACTGTGCGCCTCATGCGCCGCGCCTATCAAGAGGTGATTTCTTCACTAATAAAATTGATTATTAAAAACCTAATGTTTTATTTAATTGATTGTATCTGACGTGTTCATTGGGATGTGTGGGAGATATCCACGAAAGCTAGGCTTCAACTTCGCTTCGTCGCTCCTGCTTATTAGTCTTTTGAACTTCACCTTACTGTCTTGGTTTTACCCTGATCTGCCTCATTCGCTTGATTTCAAAATTTATGCTAATCCATATTAGGACGAATAAAGTTATATTTAATTATGTTATGCATATTTCAATTATGCATAATCAGTAATATGCGTAATAAGCATTATGGAATTTTATTATTTTGCCTATTCAATATTATGCTTAATTAATTATGCCAAATCCGTTATGCGAATTCATATTAGGACTATTAATATTAGGCATATTAAAGGGGACCCCGTAAAACTGTCTGGTACTTCCTCGCTGGACCAATTTTGTTAGAATATGGTATGGGTATAGTTTTTATACCCAAAAAAGGATATAGGATAATTTTTATCGCGAAAATTGCCGGTGTGTGCAGACGAAGTCGTGGGCCCCAGCTAGTATCTAAACAATAGTTCCATAATAAACTCAATTAAAATAGTACATTACGACACAAAAACATGAAAAACATGAAATTCGAAACGAGTGCCGATGTTTTAAAACACGACCGATAGGGAGTATTTTAAATCGACACGAGTTACGAATTTCGTTTTTGCTCGTGTCTCGTACGACGTTTTTTAGTGCAGATGGCCCTCCGAAGTTTTGGACCTAACGTAAAATGACACACTTCTCGCACTAGAGCCTAAAAAAGGCACCATCTATACTAAAAATTATGTTCTGGGTACTAAGAGACAATAATGTACATACTAGGGTGTGCTCCCAGTTCTGAATTTGTATGGCAAGAATACATACTTATATAATATACACATGGATGCTTAAATACTTATACAAATAAATGATACTCGCTGGGATTCGAACGTGGAATCTCCAGCTTAGAAGGCAGGGTCACTATTTTCATGACGTAAATTTGCATGTTCAAATTTTTTATAGCCTCTTAGATATAACTATCTGATAGCGGCTGTACCTAGCTCAAGTAGCAAAATCTTTGCGTGATATGATATACATATAAAGTACCTCCCTTGCCAATAGATAACGAATGTACCTATATACACAACACTGGAATAAGAATCGGATCAAAGTTACTACGATTTATTAGCTGCGTATTATGTTGTGCTCGTACTGTTGCGAGGTAGCTGTTTTGTAAACTCCGTACATTTAAATTGCATTTAATAGGAAATATAGCGAAGTAGTTATAGGTCCCTCACTTTTTAACTATAATGGTAATGGTACCTGGTGGATGAAGTCATAATTCAATGATCATAGAGGCTAATAACTAACCTACGGAAAAAGAATATGTCAACAACTATAGATTACTATATCTGGCATTAAACTAAACAACCCATAACATATTATACCAAGCAGAAAATTCTAGATTACTTATTGTATAAATGTAGGCTCATAAATGTACAATATTATCCAAGTCGGTAAGTTTCCACGAACGCCGTGGCACGACTTCCATGCATCTGACGTACAGTGAGCTTACATTACACTAGTGATGCCATAATTTACGATAATGTTATTATGATAATATAATATATTATTTATTATTCATTCCAGAAAATGAAAATTCAAAATAGATAAGTTACATTTTCTTCACATGAATAAAAAAGCTACAAAATGTGTCATAAATATTTCTTCATTCTTAACCAACTTCAAAGAAGGAGGAGGTTCTAAAACCGACTGATTTTTTTATATGTATTTTATACTCGATATCTCCTAGAATCGTAAACCGATTTTTAGAAAACAAAAATCGAACGGATATCCTGTTGACACCAATCGGGATCTGATGATGGGATCTTAGAGAAATAGGTTGATGTCGGTCTTTTAAATTGGTGATTATAAGAGTAGGTACCCAAATAATAATTAAAACGATATTCTACATAATAATAGTTTAGCGTAGCATTGTCTATATAAATGACTTTTTTAAGTTTTGTAAATATATGTATCTTTTTCGTACCTAATAAATTGTGTACACTTACCTAATAATCTACATTTTTATTTTATAATTAATGTTATTTATTTCTTTGTTTAATGTTGCATAATAGTAAGTAAATAAGAAATAGAATATCAATTAGCGGTTTAGCTGTTCGTGCTAATTGTAAGAAAATTTATAAATTGAAATTGAATGGAATTTAGAGTAACTTAACACTCTACATTCCATAGCAAGAGATACAAATTTATAATTTATGTCAAATGATATTGATATGCATATCAATGCACATCCCTACACTTATCCACACGCAATCGACTTGGAACAGAAAACTTATCGATAAATACAGGGTATATCACGAACGCAACAATTACATAGATGGGAAAGAAAATTATTGCCCCGGGGACGTGCCTCGTTTCCTCTCTTTCACACTTAATAGGATGAAAGGAGGTGGATACAGTATTGACAAGATTACTAATAATTATGTGTGTACTAGTTTTTAGAATTGAGTAACTGTTTACATCTGGCCCATTTATACGATTTAAAGACGTAAATCCTATTCCTATTTCATAGACTAAATATAATTATGTACCTAATCATTTTTTTCTGTTCCAGGTAATTTTATTAATTTGGCAGTTGAAAGGTGCTTTGTGGCAAGTCCCTATATCTTATCAGTTACCATAGTGTTCAACCATTAAAGCGTTGATTTCCGAAAATATCTACATTTGAAGAACACTTTATTTAGAGCCCCTTATTCTTTTAAAAATACCTACTCAACGATACCCCACACTATAGGATTACAACAAAAAAAAAAAACCCTACGCTCCAACTACGCGAGCTGCACGAAAAAAAAAGCTTTTCTATATTTTATTCTACCACTTTTGTCGGCGTGAGTCATATGCGTACCTGTAACCATATTTCCAAATTGTAGTCCAAACGGCCATTGAGCTATACTGCGGACAGACAGACAGACGGACATGGCGAAACTATAAGGGTTCCTAGTTTACTACGGAATCCTAAAAAAACTACTCAAACCTTTAAATCGCCAGAGTCAAATACGTCAAATAGCTATACTTATTAACTATCCTGTATCAGTAATTTCTCATTAGGTACTAATTAACGTAAATAAATAATTCGTGTAAAATTGCTCTTAATCTAAATTAATACTCTTCTAATCAATTATTCACAGGTAAAATCCAAATCAAAAACACTACCTATGTTTTCATTTATTGAAAGTATATTTAAAATCTTCCTATTTGGCATAGACTTATTAAATTAGTTTGAAAACTTTCCCACATTCCAAAAATAATTCAATAGGTAATATTATTATAACATTAACTAACTCAAGAGCCATTGCAGCGAGTAGCCAAGACTTTGTTCGCTGAGAGGCATCGATATAGACTCAAGTAGGTTCCCATGTTGCCCAAAATAGAAGACTGCCAGTAATAACATGTCAAAATGTGTTTTGATTTGTAAGTGGTTAAATTAGTAAATAGATTGTATTTGTATGGAAGCTATTTGATTGTTGGTTTTTGCTACTTGATGTTTGTTGGTGCCCATATTGAGACTTTCACCAGTAATGCGTTTATTTTTTATAATAGAAACAATGCACATTTTAAATAAAAATGTATAGCGTACTAATTGGAAATAGGTATAGATTTTATGAAGCAATAAAAAATGTTTATTCATAATTAATTGCATTTATTACAAATGCTGTTTGAATTTGTCAAATGGCAGCTATTTCTCAATAAGTTATCGTAGTAATATAAACGAGTATATAATCAATTTCAATTTCAATTTCAATTTATTTATTGCATAGTCATGAACAAATTTACATGGTAAGGTCTTAATAACTAAAGTAGGTAATGTCATGACACCCTGCTAGGGCACACAATATATTATTCACTAAGTATTTACAGGATTCATCAGAATATTTTATTCATATCATTAAATTGTAGATAGATACATTTTAATGTGCAGCTAAGAATACAGTAAAAATAACATAAAACAAATCATATAATGTTTATGCGTGTAATAACAGTTAGACTACAATTATACCGTTAAATTACCAATTAAATACTATTCTCTCTTCCCAATGAATCTGACTATAAAGTCTTTAAATAACCTGTGATGTCAAAGCATGGCCACATCTCATTATCGGAGCTTAGAGCTATACCCTCGAGTCGGCTGTAAAACATCGTAATGGCTTTTTGTGATCACTGGCGATTAAAGTGGGGATGTAAATTAGAATAGACTTACGGTGAGTTTAGCTGTCAGATTTCGGGAATGCTGTTAGATTTACGAGTATGTAACAAACTCGCATAAAAAACATTTTTAAGTCACTGATTATTTCATTTGCATTATAATCATTGCTTTCAATATTAAACATAACAGATCTTACGCCCTTTTTAGGGTTCCGTAGCCAAAATGGCAAAAACGGAACCCTTATAGATTCGTCATGTCCGTCTGTCCGTCTGTCCGTCTGTCACAGCCAATTTACTCGGAAACTATAAATGCTACAGTAACGAAATTTGGTAAGGATATGTGTTGTATGAACCGCTACAGGAATGTGATACTAAATTGTAAAAAAAACCATTGGGGTGGGGGCCCTCCATACATGTAACTGAGGGATAGAATTTTTTTTTTAGTTGTATATAAGCGTGTGGGGTATTAATAGAAAGGTCTTTGAAAATGATATGAAGGTTTATACATCACATTTTTATTTAAGCAAATCGTTTTCGAGATATCAGGTCTCAAAGTCTGAAAAATGTGTCCCCCCCCCTCTATTTTTTAAACTACGCGATATAAAATTCTGAAAAAAATATATGTTATGCACATTAATAAATTCTATCAACGATTTTTAGTTTGATAAAATTATCTCCTATAGTTTTTGAGGTAGGTTTATTTAACTGTATTTTTTTAATAATAAATTGATAATGGTACGGAACCCTTTGCGCGCGAGTCCGACTCGCACTTGGCCGGTTTTTCATAATCCCATAATAAATAAATCCGTCAGAAAAAAATATCGCTATCCCCTTTCTCAAGCATATAAAAGAAAGGCACATCTAACATTTATCTAACAGATATATTTTATTCATGGATGCTGAAACAAGCCCTTTATGTTTTTGCATAATTATAAACAAACTCAATTTTCATGATGCCATTTGATTTTACAATGCAGATGTCACAACACACGGTTGAGACACATTTTTGCTAAAATACCACGTATCAAAATGTTAAACAGCATCCATATTGAGATTGCAATTTCCTATTTTCTGAAGAATATTGTGCTCAATGTATTAAGGGTTCTTCACGGACCGTTGGCTCCGATGTCCATACATGGATAAACAGATTGAGATGTTATGCCAAGTTTATTGTAAGGACGGCGCACACGTGTTACTGAACGAACAACAAGTAATACGTGTATGTATGTGTATTTACTTTGTTGTTTTCAATTTAGTTATCATTTAGCCTGAAGTATAACTAATCAGAACTTACAACAAACATTTTATACAAATATGTTTCATAAAATATTTTATCAATTTTGCATTATCAACTTACCCCCTTTCATAAAAAAATACTAAGTAATAAGTTTTGCTTTTTTTATAAAATATTCACAAAATACAAATGATCCTTTGAGAAATATTCCCAATATTTTATAGTGCACCATTATCAGCCATATCTAGGTACATGTAAATAAACATAATGTACAATCTCTTTTTACACTAATGACCCGAATCAGCCGTTAATGGCAATTTAACTAGCATTATCTAACTTTTCCATGTCACCCAAAGTCTTAAAAAGATACCCCAGTCTACCCTAAGCTTAGTTGGCTCATTACATTTTACGATACTGCTTCATTGAGCAAAATTGACATCTATATGAGACAAGACCCGCAACTCTCGCCTGGTTAAGGCCGGACTTTGGTCTTATAAGCTCTTTTAGATGCCCGTTAATATTTAGGACACCAATAAACGGCTTATTTAAGTTGAGTTTGTTCAAGACGTGCTTAGGACGTACTTTTGTGTTGATACAGGTTAGGCTTCGTTCACCGGAAGCAAATGCATGAAGATATGCAGCTGAAGTTCATATTTGAGCTAAATTATTTTGAATATTTATTTAGTACCTTTTAGTAAGAATATACCTTTAGGATATACTTAAAACGTGATGAGGTTGTATTTGTTGTACTATACTGGCCATTACTTGTTGGGAATTTCACATACACCCGAGCCTCAACAAATAACAGTGACTTTTATTGAACACGACGTAAACTCATTATTTTAAACAATTACCTTACTTAGGTAAGCCTCCTCATACTGTTTAGGTAAGCCTCCTCATACTGTCAAAACTATTTCAAAGGACCATGCATTCCATATTTCTTTTTTGTGACAATTACAAAATTATAAAAAATATTGCGTCTTTGTTTTGTACTGAAATAATTATATTAAAAAAAACTAAACAAAATATGAAAATCACGATGTGGCATTTTTATATTCAGGAGCACAATATTTTTATTTTCTTTTATCAACTTATCAGTGCTAATTATTGATTAGAGCCACTAATTATGAGTTATGACTAATACGTAAGCGACCGAAACGTGGTGTTAACCTCGATATGACCAAACTTAAGTCTGCATCATTAATTCCATTAATAGTAACAAGTTGGTAATCCGACCGTCCAATTACGCCGGACCTTATAATACATTAATTCATAATTACCTATCATTTATACATCATTCTACGCAAAAATTGCACTTTGTACCTAGTGACAAAGGTGACGATTTGTTATAAAAAATAATATAAGCACGGTAGAAATACTACAAATATTAGCTAGCAACAATTAAAAATTAACAACGATATTTCAAAAGTCGTAATCACCTCAATATAACTCAACGACAAATAAATATCCAAGCGCAAGCAAAAATAGCACAATAGAGATTCTTAATCTCAACCTAAAATCTTCAGAAGTTAAATGAATATTAATATACTGCAGACAAAAGTACCCTAATTTGGGGTTGCTATACTAAACAAGAATCAGTCACAAGACAAAGTACCTCCAAACTCGACGCCAACTTTAAATTAATGTTTCTTTTTTCCTCGCCCTGTTTTGTTTTTTTCTATACTTTTTTTGGTTTTTCGATGTCTGTTTTTTCTTTTTTTTTGTGACATGAGATTGTCTTGTGAGACAGTCAATAAATTTTGGAGTAATTATAGCAAAGGGCGTTTTGTTGAAAGGTAATTTGAGTTAAGACCGGATCGCGTTTGGTAATTTATGGTAAAACAATACGTTAATTGGTTTGGGATTAGTAAAAGATAACTACCTACACCAAAAGTGTATTTTTAACATGATCAGCTTTTTTTCAAAAATAGTCGTTGATACTTTAATTCAAAGGAAACAACATTCATAAATATATATGTATAGGTAAGTAAAAAACAATAATCATTTAAATATGTAGCGAATTTTTATCAAAATTATAATATGAAATTTAACAAATAAGATACATATGTTGATGGCGATATTATTATTTATATGCTAAAATAGGTATATTACTGCATACAAAGCACAGTATAATAATATTCAAAGAATCAGTTTATATTTTTAAAGGAGTTCGAGAATTATACGTAAATGTTGAATTTCGCGTTCATGTTTTCAACACAAAATTAGAAAACAATTAAAACATTACTTCGTACTTCGTACTATTTCTGGAACTGTAGAATCACCCCAAATAGGTCCGGGAAAAAAACTTGTCAACTTGACTAACGTTCCGTGTGTCATGACAGAATGACAGGAGCATTGATTTTCGACATTTTAATTTCAGGTTAAGTGACTGGTCCCCTAAAGTATTTCAGTATTGTTTTTATTTTAGCTGAAAATGTGAAGAATGCGTCACTAAATGTGACATGAAGGAGTAGACAATACTGTCACGAGATAAATTAGTTTCTGTGTTTTTATTTTTGACTTCGACTAAAATTTATTTGTGCCAGTGTTAGCAAACCAACTTTTGTTTCCTGTTTCTAAAAGTTTAAATATGATGTCCTATTTATTAGATACCAATGCGAAATAAAAGAGTATGAGACTCATGTGAACATTGTGGCACTGAAAATGAAATTGAAATGTTTAAAAAATGTAAACCAAAAAGATGTTCGATAAGTAACTTAGGTACTATTTCTACTAACTAGCAGGTGATTGAATCAATTAAATCAGTCAATAAGTAATGTCAGATTTATACACTGTGTAAAGCCTGGTTGTGTCACAATACGTATGCTTAAATTCCCTCTACCAATTTAGGAAACATCCGCTAAATAACTCAGTTCCGTTGTAACATTTCTGTTTTAATAATTCGTCTTGCCAAATATAACCAAACAATAATACATTCCTCTACATAATTCCAAATAATAAACTTGGCTACCTACTCCAAATACTGTATCGCAGTCCATAATTTTACAAAGTTACAAAGGCATACAATCGTATAGTTAATAATACGTGAGTGTTTTATTCGACCACAACAATAATGGTATTTAAACAAGCGAAATTAGTTATTCTTGTAAAAGCTATAAAGTCCTGTTCTCAGTGTTTATCTTACTATTTCTGTACTAGCTATGTAAAAGGAACTCTACCTGAACGGAATAGAGGATCACTTGGATTGAGTTGACGTGTTTGACCATTTTGGTGTTAGTCGTCATAAAGTCTGTTAGCAGGCTTGGTCCAGTTATTTCTGTATGCTGTAGTGACACACGTTTACGCAGCTGGTGGTCATGATCTGTTGGAAAGGCATTCGCTAATGGCGTGTCTATTTGAAATTTTAGTGTTTCAAGATTAATCGTTGGCCGTAAAAGTGCGCATGATGGATGCGATTTGACGACTTTTGTAAAACAAGCGGCGCACATGCGTTTCAATGAGAACAATATCTATTAGGCTTTGCATAATATCTATGTTGTTCCACGAAAAAATCTACTATGTCGGAAACGTGACGGCTATGACAGTTACCTTAGAAATATATGGAAAGTGCGAGAATTCTCTATACATACAAATACCTAATTATAAAATTAAGGTACACCAAAAATTGTATTTGTAAGTTTCTTAGATTTACACGAAAAACGCCGTCACGTATCCGACATTCTCGTAAAATGCACCAGTAAAATTTATTTTAAGATCATCACAATTTTTTCTTATGATTAGTAGGGTTTGAGGTACCTACATTTTAATGTAGTGTAAGATATATACACGTTCTTCTAAGAGCGTCTTGCCCTTCGTGCGAATATCACGACGGTCATGTCTCTCATCATTACAACGTTAGATAAAACAGCATTTTCAGCATACTGCACGTCTTTGAGGTCGGAGTTCGCAAATATAGTCGTAGAATATCATGCATGACTTTTATTTGGATCATTTTGATGTATTGTTAAAGCAAATCATCAGTTCATGATCTGTGTTCCCTAAAAATTAGTTGGGTATCGTCCTCCAAACTGAATGTAATATGAATTAAAAAGAACACGTAAATGTTACTAGTAAAAATAAGCCAGCCATTTCATCAAATACGCGTATTACAACTCAAACATATCGGCTTACAGACACAAATAAGCGAGTGAAGCGAGTACGTAAACTATGTTCGCGCGCGAAAGTCCTTGTGGCGGAGGGCTTAAACAAAGGATCAGGTTGCCGCCGAGCAGTCTGGTAGGGAGCTAAGAAATATTGTTAAATATCTATAATAATAGTTTATCCAATTTCAAATATTTTCTACTCGTATTTAAAGCCTACACGGTTCTTGATCCATACAACGGATAAAACTGGCTCGCAATGTGTTTAAGTTTTATTTTATCCATTATCAAATTAAATATGTTCAAGTGATAGGACTATAGCCAAAGATAAGAATATCTATAGTAGTAGTAGTAGTAGTAGTAAATCACTTTATTGTACACCAAACAAGTTATAACACAATTATACAGATATATAGGTACAAAGGCGAACTTATCCCTATAAGGGATCTCTTCCAGCTAACCTTTGAGAAACTGAGTGGATACTTATAAAAATTTAGATGATGATGACAAACTGACAAGATGCACAAATATGAATTAACTTACACTATCCGTAAACTAATAGAATCTATAAGCTAAGAAGTGAGTGAACTAAAATGTTAGTTAGGTATTTTAGTCATAAATCAATCATTTAAATATATTCAATACTGGTGATATACGTAAATGCACTTTTAAATCATATTAAAAAACCCTTGGTTGACACAATAATCGTTGTTTCAATAAAAAACAGAAAGAATAGAATGAAAAGATCACACTGTTATTACAATTTTATTTAAGCCATCTCATCACCTTAAAATATTGTGAAACGTATAGGTATGCTCCTTTTAAATGGAACCGATTTCAAAACAAAACCGACGACGACGTAAAATTAATAAACGATAATTGGCAATTTATAAAACTCTGCGACAAGTAATGTCAAGGGCATATAAGCTAAATGATTTTCCAGTTTCCATTTTCAGTAAAAACGTGTTTGGATATCATTGACTTACACATATGAACCTGTGCCAAATACTCAGCGTAAAATATCCTAACTTGATTCAACGTTAAATACATTTGATTCTTGTGCAATTAGGTATAAAGTATATATTTCTCTGCTGGTTCTGTTGTAAGTGACTTTTATTAATCAATGACCATGTAGGGCTTTAGCAATCAAGGTCTGCAAGATTGCAATTCTTTACAAGTTTAATGTCAGTGTTGTGTTTATATTATTGTACAGCGAATATGCCATAGTAAATATAGGCGTTGTTTGTTTATATGCAAGATATTCATTTCATCTTAATAAATGTATAGTACTACTACGTAACTATTGTAAATTGTTCACATGAGAAAATAAATTACCAACGTTTACAGTTTGCTTTACTGACAATTTTAAGCAATGATAGCTTAAAAATAATAATTTGTAAGGAAATATAAATAAATTACGCTGTCATTAATAAAGGTGCTCCTATACTTTGGTACGTAAGCACTGATTGTTCATTTAGTACACGTCATTTAAAGATAGATTTTTATTAGTATTTGCTTAAAGGTATCATTGTATCCAATGTCGGTTAGCATTATTATTAGGTATATAATCTGCTTGATATGATGTAGAAATTCTAGATGATCCAAGCGCAAAACCACATGATTACT